>JASANE010025494.1:0-23440 GCA_030248225.1 Trileptium ribeirensis | reverse complement strand
GGGATAACAATGGAAATTTATTGTTTTGTTTTGTCCAACAACGAAAGGCTTTATATTGTTATTTTTTAAAGTTCCAAGAGGGTAGGGGTGGTAGTTATTTTTCCTTATAACGCTATCGGTATTAAAAGGGGACGGGATTCGTCACCAGAAGTTGTGCGGTTCGAGGTGTCGCCAGGAGAATGCCGGTGGGACGTATACGGCGCGCGTCTTTTTTTCGTGATCAGTACTCGTGCCCTATATTTTGTGATGCGGCGTGATCCTTGCACAGTGTGATGTTAATACTTGCACAGTCTGACTTTCACACTTGCACAGTCTGACCTTCGGCTTTTACACGATACTTGGTCGTTCGTTTCCGCTTTACTTACTGATCCCGATTTCTATTACGTTTTGGTTTAAGTTAAGTTATGACTTTCCTCAAACTTGCGCCTAACTTCCTAATCTTAAGTTATAACGACTACTGGTTAACAAATATGGCTGAGCGATAGTAATTCTAAGTTTGGTTATCTGTTACTTTACTAAAGCCCTTGTGGGTTCTCACAGCACCCCCTGCTGGCTGACGTACTATACAATTATTACCTCAACCTAGGCCTTAGATTTACACTAGTAATGTCAGTTATGTTAAATAAGCCGACCCCGGCTGGCTGCCGAACTATGTTACTAAAACTGTATTGTACGTAGCGGTCGACTACTGTGCAGTTGAAGTTTCTTACTCTTTACAAGCTCCGGCTGGCTGCTCGAACAGGCAAACCCGTAGCCCCGGTTGGCTATTTAAAAATAGTAAGTGGGATCTAACGGCGAATCGAGGGGGTAATCGATTCCTCGCCCCTTACTCGTGCGGTCTTCTCAAGAATAGTACTCTTGCTCCGCCGACCCCGGCGGAGCGTCTTAATAAACAATACAGGTAAACAATTAAACTGTTTTCGGAATATCTACACTCGGTGGGATCCAAACTAAGACTGAAAATTGAAACAGAAAGCTGGACTAACTATGCATAGCTAATAAGAAAAACAAGTAGGAATTATGCAAATTATGTAAAATAAAAGAAATTAAATTTTATAAAATTTAGAATTTTGAAAACTCAAAAACTTAGGGAGATATATAATAAACTATTTAGTGAAAAAGAACCAAAAAAGTGGAATATTAACCCCGGGTCCCCATGGTAGCCTACTAGACCCCCGACATATATAATACCTATAATAGCTGTGAAGTCGGGTAGGGGTAGTTCTAATAATCTAAAACTTATGAGTCAATTTAGTGACAAAGACTGTACTGTATTTAGAATTGTAACATCGACAGAGAACTTTGGGTAGCATCGGTCTATATGCCGTATGAGGCGGTGGCACCACTATCTGTGACAGTTAAAGATTTAGTTAATTATTGTGATTCTAAAAACATCGGTCTAATATTAGGATGCGATGCCAATGCTCATCACACACGATGGGGCAGCAGTGACTGTAATAATAGGGGACTAGACTTATTGGAATATATATTAAGTAGAAATATGGAAATAATAAACATGGGTAACAAGCCCACCTTCATAACAAGTAATAGAAAAGAAACCATTGACATTACATTGGCGGATTTTAATACTGCCACTAGGATGACAGGATGGAAAGTTTTAGAAGAAAATACTTTTTCAGACCATAGAGCAATTGAATTTGAGATCGCAGATGAAGTCAAAGGGGATAAACCTCGGCACAACTTAGGAACGCTTACGTACACAGAAAAATTAAGACAGAATGCGGACCTGAATAACATCAGGACCAACATAACTGAGTACAACAGTGAAACAATTGACATGAACGTCATAGTACTAACAAGCGCAATGAATCAAGCAAAAGAAGAGGCATGTCCACTCTTAAATGAAACACATAACAATATAGACTGGTGGTCGAGCAAACTCAGCGCACTGAGAATGAAATCAAGAAAATTGAAAATTGTACAGACATGCAGTCAGACGTGGCGGAGACTACAACTGGAATAGATATAGATCTGCTGTTAGAGTATACAAAGCTGAAATCAAGGAAGCAAAAAGAAAATGGAAGTGGTTTTGTGAGAAAGTAGAAGGTGCATCACCTAGTGCACGACTAGCTAAGATATGTTGCATGACACTTAAGGTCAGACTATCCCAACTGGAGAAAACTGACGGCTGCATGACAGAAACAGAGGAGGAAACATTAGAACTACTTCTTAGTGCGCATTTTCCTGACTCCGTTAGGAGGGAGAATATTTACCTAATGGCAAACAAGAATTTTAGACCGTCTAAAAGAATTATAAACATTAGTGAAGACGTAGTCAGCAGAGAGAAATTAGAATGGGCCGTACGAAGCTTCAATTCCTACAAGATCCCAGAAGCGGATGAAATCAGTCCACTGCTGATAAAAGTAGCATTTGAGACAATCACTCCAATCTTGATCAAAATATTGAGAGAATCTATAGCTACAGGTTATATACCTAGCGCATGGAAAGAAGCTCTTGTAAAGTTCATACCGAAACGTAATAAGGAAAGCTATGTTGTATATGCGAAGAGCTACAGACCTATATGTCTAACCTCTTTTCTCCTGAACACTGTTGAAAAGCTTGTGGACAGATACATACGAGAGGAAATAGAACATAAACTTCATAACAATCAGCATGCCTATCAGAAAGGGAAGAGTACGATCACTGCTCTGAGCTCCATGGCAAATAAAATAGAGGATTCTATGCAAACCGTGAAGCATGCAATAGTCGTATTTCTCGATATAGGAGGAGCATTCGATAGTACAAACACGAGTGCTTTCAGACAAACCTTTGAGAAATTCGACATAAATGACACGCTTAGCAGATGGCTGACTAACCTAGTTAGTATAAGATGGGCTACTGCTATCCTAGGACAAACTTCAGTTAGATAATGAAATAAACAAAGATGGAATACTGTCACCTCTACTGTGGACAATGGTAATGGATGACCTTTTAAGAAAGCTAAACACAAACACTGTACATGTGCAAGCATACTCAGATAATGTTGTAATTATGACAAGCAGCTCGAATCTAACGGTAAATATAAGAAGAACGCAACAGAAATTAGATACACTTGAGAAATGGTGCAGCGAAAGAGGGCTTAAAATTAACCCTGCCAAAAGCAATGTTCTGCTATTTTCGAGGAGCAAATCCATAAACAGAAATGTGAATCTAACATTATGTGGGGAGCAGTTAACAGTAACTAATAGCACGAAATATCTTGGTATAATACTGGATCGTAAACTTCTATGGAAAGAGCATATAGAAGCAGCCGTAAGTAAAGGAATAAAAACACTCATGGCTTGTAGATCTATTGGCAAAACCTGGGGTATTAAGCCTAAGACAATCCAGTATATTTACAATACCAGTCTTGCCGCAGGTTACATATGGATCAGCAGTGTGGTGGCGCAAAATGAAATTAAAGACATGTGCAAACAAATTAAGAAAATTTACAAGACTAGCATGTATCATGATATCCGTTGCAATGAAATCGACACCAACCCTAGGAATGGAAGCTATACTGAATAACCTACCACTTGATTTACTAGTGATAGGAGAAGACGTCAAGGAATTACACAGCATAAGATGTTTAAAGAACAATAAGCCAGATGTAAGGTTAGGATGTCATAATGACATTAGCAACGTCAGGAGGGAGATTCCGGAAATCGACTTTTCATGTAACTTAATACCATCACAGTTTGACAAGAAAATAGAATGGAAAACTATAATTCTCAATAGAAGTAATTGGCATGAAGAAACAGCCAGTATTAGGGAAGGACATGGAAATATACTGAATTACTACACAGATGGCTCATTAATGGAAACGAATTCAGGAAAGTCAGCAGGGGCAGGTGTAGTTCTAGGAAACAATGGCTACAGCTATTCACTAGGAAATACTGTACAGTATTCCAAAGCATTAATAAATGCGCGGATATTTCTATAGGGAAGAATATTACTAACATAAATGTAAACATTTTCTCAGATAGCCGAGCGGCATTAGCAGCACTTATTGCGGATAAAATTCACTCTAAGATTGTTGGCGAATGTAGGGATAGTCTCAGAGTATTGTGTAAAAACAACAAAGTAAGTCTGCTATGGGATCCAGGCCATAGCAATATTGAAGGGAACGAGAGAGCAGATGTAATGGCAAGAAAAGGGTCTAGCAAAAGACCACACGGGCAGAACCTATTTTGCCTATAGCTAAGAAAATGGTTACCACCATTACAAAAGCATGGTTGCACAGAAAGTTCATTACAAGATGGAGACAGGAGACTCATTGTAAGCACACAAAGGGCTTGCTAAGCACTCTCAACGAAAAATAGGGAAAACATCTTATGAAACTCTCAAAAGACAAGTTGAGACAATGTATGCAAATAATAACTGGACATAGTTGGTTAAATGGTCACCTATTCAAGCTCAAAATTGTCACTGACAAAAATTGTGAGCACTGTGGGGTAGAGGAAACTTCAAATCACCTACTACACGACTGTGCTAAATATGAGCAGAACAGAGAATCCACACTAGGAGCACGAGTAATTATAACAGGAAGTCTTAAGGACAGAAGTATCAGAAACCTGTGCAAATTTATATTAAGCACTGCGAGAAGGACCATAATAGCACTTTTCAGACAATGCTAGGAAAGCAGGCAATAAGCATAGGCATACTTAGATAAAAATAGTACAAAAACCATAGGGCTGTTGCAATGGATAAAACAACCAAACTGTCCACGCATATATTTCTAGCCCTTTTTACTCAATCATTCATCATTCATTCAGGGGTAGTTCAGTCGGTAGAGAGCTTATTATGCATTATTATTATGACTAAGTTAAAACATTAATTTTGAACAGAAGCTAATTTGCATGTTAATTTCTGTTGAAGTTGGATTTAATTTTCTTTAATATGTGTTAGGTCTACTTGTAGAATCGTAGAAATAGGTTGCTGTTGAATGTAGCGCAGTCGTTAAAAAATACTGGCTTAAGAGTTTGGAAGGAGAGTGTTTCGGACCTATGAACATCGCTATTGGATCCGCAAGCAAGCGCTGTAACCACCTAAGCTACCTCTGCCCGACTTATATTAAGTCGGTATATTTGACATTCCCCTGTCTTCCAGTAAATCCTACCTTTAATTTAGGCTTATTTCATATAACCATGTATTTCGCACATACGTTATATATTTTATTTCATAATCAGATTAACGAGTAGCCAGGAATGTGTGGTAAGGGGCGCAGGTATGATTCTGGGTTCGACGAGGTGCATTAAAATCCGACCTTTCCCTGCGACCTTCATGTTAAAAGTGATATGTTTTTCATTTAGGTCTAGCGGCAGGAGCTTGAAAACGAAAAGATTAGAAAAGCGTGCTGCTGAAAAGTTGGGTTACGCATGATGACGCAGATGGTTAAACTGATAAAGTAATATGTTACGCCGATAAAAACACGCTGAGTTCACTCCTTGGCACTGTCGTGTATCTTCGGTGACACAGTGAAAGATTTCAAGATTATTAGCTTCTTTTGACCTGTATTAATTTGTTTATCGGCAACGGTAAACACACTGTAGCTTGCATAATAGCACATACTTTGTAGCTCGAGCGACCGCTTGACTTGCAGCATTTTGCATTTAGAATTTATACGATTGTAAGCGTTAGCATTTGCGGATGTAGGGCCTATTACCTAAAGTATAAATTCAGATGATTCTGATACAACTATATTTTTACGACTAATTTTTATTTTATTTCACACGTATTGTGTTTGTGTAGATAGCTTAGCTTAGATACATAGTTCATACACACATATCGAAGCTGGTCGAGTATCGAATTGGAGAGGCTAGGTACAGCGCTGGACAGTGTCGGGGTAAGGGATATGAAAGCTATGCATTTCTACAGCTTACGAATCAGCCTGGAGTAGTAAAATTGCGCAGATAGCGTTTGACAAACGACATTGACATGTGTAGAAGAAGGGGGTCAGTGGATGCTCAAACGAGACACTTTGTCTTCGAACACAGTATCGGAATTAGAAGACGCGATTGCTGAAGAACGGATTGTACCAGCTACATAACATTTATATGTCATTGTGAAATGTAACATTATAACGCATTTTGGAAATTACAAATTCTAAACGAAGAATTTTATTTCTCCACATTACAAAGTATAGCTGGGTCATTGTAATGAGCGGTGATTTTTAAATTTTTTAATAAAAACACCTAAACCATTGCATTTGAATGCATACAGTATAAAGTGCACGATAATGAAATGTTGACTCATTCGGTTACTATTTCAAAAAGAAAGAAACTTGCATTTTGGGGCAGATAACGCTGCCTTTTTTAGACCAGCATTCAATACAAGCACATGCGTCTTGAAAATAAATTTTTTAATATCATGTGAAACACCAGGTGTAACCGAGAAATAATGTGAAAACCTATTGTTTACTTTTACACTTTATTTGCTATTTGTTAGAAATGAGACAAACCAATTTTTTAGATGATTCTATATATCGAAATTTACAACTTTTGCTTATCTATTTTACAGGTGAGAGACTGCCAAAATCTTTAAGAAAATCCATTGCGTACACTGAATTTCTCATTTCAAGAATTACACACCAGTCATAAATACATATTAGTAATTGCGGGCAGGTAGATAGTTTCACTATAAACCGTGTTGGTTTTCAAATAGCAGCTTATTTAACGTTAAGTGGTGCGTTAGCTTTGTCATGAATTATGGATTCCACCAGCTTGCAGCCGTAGAAAATAAAGATATTTGGATGCAAATACCCATCGTCTATGGTGAAAACACGTTTGCTGAAATTTTCGAACGGGCCTCGTCGTCAGTGAGCAATTCTCCGCGCGGGCTTTTCAACACATTTCTGTCTCCTTTTCTGAAACACCTGTTATTAACGTATTTAAAAAATTAATGTTTATCGTTCAAGTTAATATTTAATTTCAAAATAGCTTTAGAGCATTTACGAATACACAATTTATAGGTGCAAAAATCACTGGATTTCTTCGAAACCGCCAAAGTATCTATTTCTTTGAAATTATTTTTTAATACATAATCAGGATATGTTTATTCACAGAAACTTTTGATTTTTTGTGGGGACAAACAATAAACACGCATTGTACAAACTAGTAACTTGTCTTATCGCCAAGATGATGAATTATGAGTGTTGAGTTGTAATTTATCGAGACGTACACAGCTATATTGAGCACCAACTTACAAACTACGCCGATGACAATCCATGTTGCGTGACTAGGTGAAAAGATAACCGCTTGTTCAATATTTATGGGCTCACACTGTGCAAATACATGTACATAGCTATATTGTGAATTAAAATACAAAATGATCCGCCGAATATCACCGACGTTCCTGGAATAGTTGAGAAGATATACCGACTATTGTGCTTGCAATTTTCAAGTAGTTATAAAGAGGCCGAATAGCTCTACCGAATGAGACCAAATACTGGTATTGATGGAGTGTTTGCGGAGATATTACCATTTTCGATTATTTTGGGTCTCACGGGTCCACAGATAACCCTTTTTGAGACAACCCTGCAACAAAATTATGACAGTGGCAGCACAATATTTGCAGCTATATTGAGGATGAATAGCTCTACAGACCAATCACACCTATATAGCTCTAGTGGTTGAGGTGATATTATAATTTTCATGTACCTTGGGTCTTTGGGCCTCATGGGCTCATTTTAAAGCCCATTTTGACCCAAGTACTGCATTCTAAAGCAACCATGTAGCAAATCAGTATATACTAATTTATAGAGACTTATCTGCTGTACAAAATGACTCTGATATCTACATCCGTTGTCGAGTTACAATAAGTAACCTGATATATTGTCTCTTTCGGGACTCGGCCAGAATCCATTTTGTCCATGTTTTCGGCGCGAAGATGCTGAAATCGCGCTTAACTGAAGGGCACAAATACAGACCAAGCTTTAAAATGAGCTGTCGCGCGTGTCAATCCATCCAGCCAAAGTTGAGTTATGCATGTCACCCAAAAACGGACACCGTCGAAATTTACCATTCCGGACAGTGAGAATTGTTCGCTTCGTTCGCTTTACTCAATCACTCAGAATTTAAATATATATAAAAAACAGTTTAATTTTTGTTTCACACTATGCGCACCGCGTTGTACATCTTATCAGTGAACACAGATCAAATAATGTTTCAAATGGTTAAAATTAGAATTTTTATAGCGAAATATCACTGCAGATTTATAGAAGTCACTATAAAAATTACCATTTAATGAAAAAACAGCATCGTGGTCGGAACACAGAAAGATTTCGCAGTTCCCAACAACAGGAACATTCGCAGATGATGTTAAAACAAGATCAAATATATTGTTACCTCATGTAAAAAACATTACCAGGTCTTCCAAGCCAATTTCTATAATACTGCTCATTTATAATCATTTACAGGGCTATATGGCCAAGACAGGGTCCCCGCGATCTGGAAAAATCTGAGAAAATCTGGAATCGCCTAAGTATCAGGAAAATGAGCATATTTTAATTGGAAATCTGGAAAATTAAAAATAAGATTATATCAATTTCACAAATATTCGATTACAAAATTCCACTCAAAATTTATTTATGTGTGTCAGTAATATCTCTCCATGAGCGGATAGCCCTTCCAAACTTCTGAATATTGATGTCTCCCCCATTTGCCCAAATTATTGTATTATCAAAAATGTCGACATTCTGTTTGATGCGGAAAGTGCTTTCAAAGCGCAAAAGATAACCGAACTAATTCACGGAGGACTGCAAATATTTGTTTGCCGCAACGGTAAAAAATTGTTCAGCGTTGCCCCATGAGGTATGGTGTTGTGCGGGCTGTTAGTTGCCTCTCGCCAAAGACTATTGTACGCTGTTCCTTCTTGGCCGCTACAAGGATGCAAAAGTTACTGCAGATTTAGTCAATGGCCATTTGATTAATGTTTGTTTTGAACCAGTTTAGGGGTTTCCCGCTGTATTTGGGCAGATATTCTACTCGTTTCAGAAGCCGTCCTACAGATTTGGGCACTTACAACGCGTGCTGTATGCATCATGCATCATTGATAACCTATTTTGCTTGACAGACGTGACATAGCGTGTGTATATTGTACTACTTTAAATCCGGGATATCGCTTGAAAAAATCTGGAGAAATCTAGAAATTCGCTCCCAGCTTGCGCGGCGAACCTGCAAAAGTAATTTATACAGCCAATATAAGAGAGGTTTAAGTCACCAACTGGCCAAGAAATATCACGAAATAGCCTGAAATATATATGGCGCTGGTATGTCTTTGTGTTCTGAAGCTGGCGGCACAATTCTACTTACCCAGTATTACCTCCAATGTTAAATTTACAAAGATTGGGTTGAATCCAGCGGTAGGTGTTTGGTGAAGAATGTTATGTGAGACCGGCAGTCGACTCAAAACATACGGTGCGGTAGGATTCGAACTACCGACTATTGCTGCTGTATTTAGCAGAAAATGCTTTTTCGAGTGAGCTATGTTTGCCCGAGTTTACTGCGACATAAATTGCTACATTCGACAGCCGCGGTTAGACATTTGGGATTTTCGCCTCTACTGAGCTCTTGATTATATGCGCTCTCGAAAATATGAGTTTAAGCCGTTAGTATGAAATATAGGTTTAAGCTGTTATTCTTTTAAACATTTTTACTGACAAACGAAACGAAACAAAATATATATTAAGGTGTATTGGGATTTCACCATTAAATATTTATATATGTTGCTGTCCAACTGAGATTGGTTTTCAAATTGAGGTTATATGTATGTATAAGTAATCACTGTCTTGAAATAGTGGCTAGACATATATTATGGTCATTATAACGGCTTTCTAAGGTTGCAGAAAACAACACGATTCAGTCAACTACACCTTAGTCGGTTTACCCGTTTTGGAATGGTCATTGAAATCCTTGGCACTGTCCTTAGACTATACACACTTTCTTGGTTTTCAATATGTCTCACATTGCCGAATCTAAGATTATTAACGTTTTCAACGTTACTGAAAGCGATGACTTGGTTTGAACTGGGGAATGATCAACAACATTATGTGGCTAGTAATTTAGTATTAAGAGAATAGGTAGTCGCAAAGTTAGGGTAGACGACGCGTGAGACCCTTCAGTCTACGGTAAGCCACCTATGGTATATATGCGTCGAAATTGCAAAAAGTTTAAACAACCCGAAAAGTATACATCTTTTTTATTCGATTTGGCTTATTTTATCGCCATGTTGAGATTTGGCGGTATTTCTAAGTAAACGGCTTGATTATACAGTAATTTCAATGTTTGCTAAGCACTGTTTCCTGATAAAAATTCAGTAATCTAAATAATGAAATACGTATATATATATTACTACTGTTATGGTTTTTGTTAGTATATATACCCACACCAATATATGACATATGCAGCTCATCAATGGCAAACCTGATCAAGAATCAAATACTGAAACACTTGTCGAAGTAAGTTTTGTGATTGTATGCTTAATGCCAGATTATTTGTATATATAATATTTTTATTCGTTGCACATTTAAATTGGTGTTTTAAATAAAGAACTATGGTATTTGAATAACATTAGTACTGTGTAGCGTGAGTTTTTATCTGTTGCGCTATCTTTCCCAGTGGATTTTTTCCATGATTTTCCTGCAACTTCAAACGTTATTTTCATCTTGATTTGATTGCATAAGCTTCCGCTTTTATTTTTGATTTCAAGTTAGAGTGCATGTGTGGTGCAGGTAAACTGGTTCAGCCATGGAGTAAGCCTACAATTACTAACTTTGTGTTTCATATCAATCAATGACTTCATACTTTCAAGTTAGAGTGCATGTGTGGTGCAGGTAAACTGGTTCAGCCATGGAGTAAGCCTACAATTACTAACTTTGTGTTTCATATCAATCAATGACTTCATACTTTCAAGTTAGAGTGCATGTGTGGTGCAGGTAAACTGGTTCAGCCATGGAGTAAGCCGACAATTACTAACTTTGTGTTTCATATCAATCAATGACTTCATACTTTCAAGTTAGAGTGCATGTGTGGTGCAGGTAAACTGGTTCAGCCATGGAGTAAGCCGACAATTACTAACTTTGTGTTTCATATCAATCAATGACTTCATACTTTCAAGTTAGAGTGCATGTGTGGTGCAGGTAAACTGGTTCAGCCATGGAGTAAGCCGACAATTACTAACTTTGTGTTTCATATTAATCAATGACTTCATACTCCTCTATATTTTTACTTGTTTTTTATATGCACAGGTTACGAAAGTGAAATCTGCTTGATGTACATGTAAAATGTAATATGTGAGGTTGGTTACTAAAAAGCCAAACACGTTCTGTAACGAGACTCATAACCTTTACTTGCGCCGCACCTGGGGTAATAGCCAGAATGTCATTTTTCAAATTTACCCCGTGTGATCATTATGTACTTAGCAGTATTGAAATAGCTTGACAGTAATGAACTTAGCTTCACCAAATGACACTTATCTGAGTACGCAAACTCTTATCTGTTGTCTGTGTCACGTGCAACATATTTATCTGATTCGTGCAACAGTTTAGTTTATCAAGCTATGTGTTTGCGTTGTTATAAATTTTTGTTCAAAATTTTATAAAGCGCTGTCATTTTCGCGATGGCGCCTTTCGTAAAACTTTCAGTTGTATTGGCGTCGCATAAAAATAGACCTGTACACAAAATCTCGTCAAAAGCTGTAACCCTGCTTTACAAAGGCCGGTGTTTCGTTGGAGTTGCTGTTTTCGAACTTTGAGTCAAAGCTTAAGAATATAGAAACGTTAAATTTTTGAATTCTGAGTGAGGGAGTGAAACGAGCGAAGCGAAATTTTGCAGCGTTCTGTTCGTGTTACATGCATAACTCAAGTTCTGACAGGCAGATAAGGTCGCGCGATACCTCATTCGAAAGATTAAAATTTCTGTTTGTGCCCTTTATTTATACGCAAAACCGATTCATACTCCTTCACCCTCAAAAGGGTTCAAAAGGGCCCATGTAGGGCCCCTAGGGATCCCACCAAAACATGCTATGGGTCATATATCGACATCCACCGATGTGATCTGGCTGCATTTGGGCTGATTTTGTTCAGAACGTTTAGCTCTATAAAGCTATGTAGATGTTGTTGTTGCCGAGGTTACCTACGCTGCAGGCTTGGGTCACAATGGGTTTTAAAATGGACCCTTGGGACCACGAAAACACCAAATTGACCATATCTAATCAACCACGGGAGCGTTTCGGCTAAGATTGGGCTCATTTTGTTCAGAAACAAATGTCTATATAGCTATGTACCCTGTGTTGCTATTTACTGCACCTGTCGAGCAGGGTTGGGTAAAGATGGTTTATACATGGACCATTGTGACCCCAAAAACACCAAATTGGACATATGTCCTCGACCACTGTGAGACTCATTTTGTATTTTGTTCAGAGAGCAAAGCTATATATAGCTATATGTGGTGCTCTACTATTTGAGGCTTGTTTTGGATCTTCGACGTTAACGAAATGTATTTTCCTAACTTTTATATACACTCAGAATTCACTTTCTTGTTTCTTGGCCATGAGACAAGTCCCTAGTTTAAAATTCTGTCTGTTTTTGTATGCTGGAGGTGAACCGTTGTCGTATAGAATTTTTTCAGCGATTCCCTTTCATTGTTTCTACATGCTTTAGTGATGCAGTTCATTTGAAATGCTTAGCAGTCAAAAATACACAATCCTGACTAAAAATAGACAAATTTAATTTAATATTTTTGGATTAGTTGCACAAAAGGAAAAGGAAATGAAATAAATATGAAACAGGAAAGGTATGTAAGCTTTTTGGTTTTCTGAATGCGATGGCAACACGGTAATGTATATATATTGACTGAGCTATTGGTCTCCAAAATGAAAAATGAATTTATAAATGTTTTCGACTTTTTGGCCATTGGAAGAAAGAATGAAGCCATTATTTTAATAATACTATAGTGAATATTTTATTACCGTGTTTGGGTTTTTAGATGGTTCAGGATGACAAACTGTTTAGACGTCTATTTATTGCAATTGTCGACAGAAACATTAATGGAGTGCCTGTTGGTTTCCGTAGTTCATGAGTCCCTTTGCAAAATATGCCGCTATTTATTTAACACGGATTGGTCACATTTACACACTTAAACATTGGCTTGTACTTCATATTTGGTACTGTTTTAGGTTCGTCAAAAATTTGTCAATCGATAGTATAAGCGTCGAAGTATTACGAGGACGCGGCGAGCTAACAAATTTAGAACTTAACGAAGCTGTACTCACTGATGTTTTTGAACTCCCCGCCTGGGTTAAGATCCAACGAGCAATATGCAGTCGTGTTGCTGTCAAAGTGAGTGCTCATTGTAAATGTAGTCGCTATGTACTTTTTGTCTATTTTTATGTTTATAATTTGTAATCAGAACGTAGTGTAACGTAGTGGAGATTGTGTGATGCAGGGATGAAATCTTTTAAATTCCGTCTGTGTGTGTGATCGGCCATAACTCGGGAACGACTTAACCGATTTTCATGATCTTGGGCTCATCCGAACCGGCATAACGTTTTTTGATTTGAGGTGTGGTTCCGGGGTCGGGAGTCAAAATGAGGGTTTTTACCTCATTTTAGTACTCTTCACGGAAACAGTGTTATTTTTATCTTAACTTCCGGAGTTTTTTCTTTTATTGGCTTTATTTCATAGTAAAATGATAAATGTCGATGCCTTTTGTTTTCATTTAGGCTCCGGTTCTGGAGTTATGTGGTTTGAGGTATGGCACCCTCGTGGTTTTTCAACCCAAAATTCGAAAATTTGTTCTGACGTCCTGGGCGGCTGAACAGTTTCACTTGGCGGTTTTCAGGCATGTGAAAGTCGTGGCCGGTGTTGGTTTTGCACTACGACCGATGGTTAAATGGTACGGGGGTATGGCGCCCCCATAGTTCGGGGTCAGGGGTCAAAATAATGGCTTTTTACCCCATTGTAGTACCAAGTGCGGAAGCAAGGTTATTTTTATCTTAACTTTCGAATTTTTTTGGTTGGTTTTATTTCATAGTAAAATAATAAATGCCGATGCCTCTTTTTTGTTTTTCGATCAAGGCTCCGGTTCTGGAGTTTAGGGTTTGGGGTATGGCTCCCTCGTGGTTCCGCGACCCAAAAATTAATTGATTGAATCGGAGCGACTTGGACTTCCATAACGGAGTAAAAATCGTGAATTTTCGTGTATCGCTGTAATTCATAACTCATCTTCAGGTGGATGTATTTCTTCAAAAAATTGTTGATCGTTAGAAAAATGGTGTCGATGTGCCATTCGTTAGAATTCTAAGAACTTAAACTCAAACTCTGTCGTTCGTTTAAAAACAAATGGTTTTTAAGGGTTCTTTACTAATCATTGCTGCACGATTGCCTCTGTTTCGCGGACTATATTTCCGGTTCATCGGAAAAACGACCGGCTGTTCAAGACCCACTATCCGTAGTCGGTTCGTTGAGGTCAGCGATCTCGATGAAATTCACGTTTTTGTGGAACATTCATTATGTCGCTCTTTTAGCCCAAATTTGTTTAGCAACCCTGTTTCATAAATATTGGTTTTTTAGTTATGGCATGCTATGGCGTGTCTTTATCTTAAAATGTGATCTTGAATACAATACTCTGGTTTCTCTATTCCTTGACAATGAGGTTCGAACCGGGAGAAGGGCTGGTTCGGAGCTGAGGGCGCCGAATTTTGCAAGGGCGTTTGAATTGGGGATCTCACTTGAACTTGTCTTTCATTGGCATCGGTTTGTGGTCTCTGGCTCTGCTTGTTTGGGGTACAGAGGTCCGGTGCTACATTATGACGTCGGACATGCATTCTACATCTCCCGAATTAATTTCTTCGAAAGATTGGTGCTATGAGAACATGCGATGTAGCCGCTATGATGGTTTCGTGGATGCCCTTATATCTGGCCGTCTATTCAGCTTCAGTGCTGGCGATTAAACTTGGGCATTAGCTATAAGATATGTACGCATGCGTCATGCTATTATCTCTGTTCTTGTTCGGTGCTTTATTGTAGAGCTACATACATCATTCATGCACATAGGAACATACACACAAAGCTCAGTTCATGTTGACATATTGCGTCCTCTCGTTGGAAAGGTTTTAGCGAATGTCTGGGTTTATTGTTCATCTAATCCTTTTACTCCTCTTTCGCGTATTAGGGAATAATTACGTAAAATTATAACACATATCATGACGCAATACCAATATACATAATATGTGTTATAGTAACCCGGGGTAAAAATACAAAGGATTACATGGAAATGAAAAACACACATATGTATATCACGTGCTGGCGATACGGCGAACGTTTATGGTGGGACATGTGCTTTTGGCTTCATTTGGCCAACCCGGGTTGAGGGCCTCTGGCTCCTGCTATGTTAGGCCACAGAGGTCCACCATACCTCATTGTGACCGTCGGAACGCCTATTACTACACCCCACAGCGACATTAAATTTCCTTCCAAAAGACTGGCGGTATGGGCCAAAAAGTACCTATGTAGCCCACCCCCCGACCAAAATGACATGGTTTCGTGAAATGACCCCTATATAAGACTTTCAGAATTCTCAATATAACTGTAAGGCACGTTTCCCTGTAAAAGGCTCTAATGTTCCTTATTGTTCCAAGCTGCTTATTCAATTCTACCTATCTTCGTTTATATTGTTGGTCACGATATTGCTTCTGTTACTTCATACATTTAAATTTCGGACACTTGCACAGTGCCCGTAGTCTAGGCGTTTCGTACTGGCTTGCGAGAAGCTATATAGCATGTAACGTGCGTTTCTTACGTTTCAGCAAAATTAAGAGCACCCGTTATTTGACCGCAGAGAAACGCTTTTTGTTGCTTGTAAATATAGTTACATTTTTAGTTTGCCCAGTTTATCGCACGGTAATATGTGTATGCAGTTGGCATAAGATTCTTTCTTTTCATTAGTGCTCTTAAATTTTATGCAAAGTGCTATGTATTCGTTATAATGTGGGAGTGGCATACATATAGTTTTTATTATATATGATAATATATAATATATGATAATATTTATTATATATTATAATATGCGTACTGGTCGCATTGATATTAGTTATCATTTCTATAGTTTGCAGTTCTCTTTTTATAGTCTTATCTACTTAGATAGAATAACGAGTCCGTAAATCATTTGAACCAACATTATTTATTCTACGGGGTCATAGTCAGAGTGTTATCACTTTATGTTCTTAGACTTTCATTTGTTTTTAGGTGCCTTGGACCCGGCTGAAAACAAATGCCATTAAAATTGTAAGTTTCAGTGTAAGAGCTGTGTTTAGCGACTTTGGTTTTTGTTAAAATGTGCTAAATACTGTAAAAAGCTTATGCCGACGTGATAAAATGTGTGTTGGTGTTGGTTGAAGACTATAATCAATATTCCACTACGAACCAGTAGAATTGAATGTACCTATTGTGAAATCGAACGGAAATCGTGCCGCTTTTCTGCTATTTATGATATCTACAGCCGCTTCTAACCAAAGCAACCTTATTAAATTCCGTACAACACAGCTTAACTTATGGGAAAAAATTTAACTGTGTAGGTGAACAGAATTTGCCTCATTAGCGGACAATTAGCTGAAATCTCAGAAATATTACACTCGGCAGAAATTTCAGAAATATTACTGTAATTCCTGTAAATTAGGTAATTTCGTTAGAAAAATATGCAGCATCGTTGCTCAAACGTGGATCACAGCTTATAGAATCAAAAATACTATTGAGTGCTGTTACAGCAAGGCTATGGTGAATATTGTAAAGATAATTCAATTTTTTGCTATACTCGTTGGTCGACGCAGAATAATAAAAAAAATCTATAAGAAAAATTGGCAATCCTGTAAAGAATGGCTCTACGGTAATCTAATAACTGAAAACCAAACTATACCGTCGTAAATACTTTCAGTGCAATCCCAAGCTTCACATTTTGTGTAATGTTTTAGAGCAATGCCACTACTTGAAACTGCAACTCTCTTCTGTTCTTTTTCTAATGTGTAGTGGGCTTATTTGAGGAGTTCTATTTGAATAAATAATTGATTACAGTTCTTGTGTCATCCATGTATCTAACTCACGAAGACGGGATACCACCTTCATAAGAGCTTCTTAATCTCATTCAGTGCTCAAGAACGGCTTCCCGCTAATTGCACATTGCCACTGCAACGCATATGACACCGCTTGGGGTGTTAATTCCAGTGGCAAGGCTCTGTTAGAATTTCTTAACAGCAAATGAGATAGAAATTATCAATAAAGAATTAAGCCAACCTTCTTGAACGTAATCAGACAACAGTGTTGGACATTACAGTGTGTTTACCCGGTATGGCTAAATTCGTTACCGATTGAAAAGTACACACATCAATACATCTAATTCCAGATAGGGCTTTTGCACCTCAAATCATAGTGAGGATAGGGTCGTATTAGGAAACCTTGGAAAGATATCAATATATTTCTGATCGCCTTGGTGCCCGAAGTGTGAGATATGGCTATTACAGAGGACATTGAGGTGCTGGTTGGATCTATCACTCCTCCATTACTGTACCGCAAGTTATAAATAATCTTGCGTTCACAAACAGTTGCAGTACAGGAACACACCCTCGTATTGGAACTCTGACTTAGAAAGTGTTGCAGAGACGTACTAGGAACTACTATCGCATGACTCAGCTATGTCCGAATTACAGACTAGACACGCTACCGGCAATTTCAGCGCTTATACAAAAACGCAAAAAGACTGACAAAAACAGAAAGCTGGACAAACATGTGTTCAAAAATTGGGAATTGTAAAGAGACATCAAGATTACCAACGTTACTAAGTAAATCAACGATACCCAAATTGGGTAAATTTAAAGGTCCTGATGGAGATTACACTAAAACTGCAATGGAAACCTTGAAATTGTTGCTGGACACATACTCTTTTGTATCTGTTGTATTTAATTTCATGGTCTGCTTTTATAGTCGCGGACTCAGAACCAGTATAACAGCCCTAAACATAAACAATATCATAGTGATTTAAAAACATAAAAAATGCCATCTTTTCGTTCTATAGCTTCAAAGCTCCGGGTCCAGATGTTATTTTCTAACACTGTTACAAAGTGCACGGGAACCGCTACAAAGCATACTGGTGAATCTTTTTACTGCATGTCTGTCACGGGGTTACATTCCACAACAGTGGAGAATCTCGCAAGTCGTGTTCATTCCAAGACCTATGGAGAACTCTTATGATGACCCAAAATCCTTTATTCGTCTTTCCTTTTTTGTTGTCAAAACGCTGGAAAATATTTTAGACGGGTGTCCGCGTGATACATGCAGGATTGATTCAAAACTGAATCGCAAAGAACATACACATCAGCGGGGTAAATTTCTGCTCTGCATGAACTTGTATCCGTTGTTGCAGCAGCAAACCGCCTCAAAGGCTTTACTGTGCTGGGTTGCTTCTTAGATATTTAGGGTGCATTTGAAAACACTAAATCGGAGGCTTTTGTCAAAGTATTTGCGAAAGTCAATATTCGAAAATGCATCTCCTTTTGGTTCAAAAATTTTGTAACATGCAGAAAGGCTCAGGTCAGTATGAATCAAGATAAGGTTGTGGTAAACGTAACCAGGGTATGCCCTCAGGTTGAAGTAATATTATCTCCATTACTTTTATCCAATGTTGGTCGATGACTTCTTAAATAAGTTAAATACCATGGGTGTACACTTCCAAACTTATTCAGATGACAGTGCAATCATGTGCTTCGGTATGAGAAGCACTAATGGTGCGATTTGTCTTCGCACGGTGCTGACGAAGGTTGAGCAATGGTGCCGTAGGAATGGTCTTAAAAGCCTGTCCACAGCTCTCCGAAAAGTGGGGGACTTCCGAGGCCCCCATGTTGATTCTCGGGGAAAAGTGGGGGATAATTCTTGCTTAAAATACTAAATATTTCCATATTTTCATGCATTTATCCTGCCGTGAATATATTTTGCAGTTAAAAATCATATTTTAGCATTATGGTAATTAATGTTTAAAAACAATTTGCAAACAAAAAACATAAATTTTCAGACAAAAAATTTTTGGAATTAGTTGAACATGTGGGTTCGGCCGAATCTGGGAAAATCTCACGAACATGGGAGATTTGGAAAATGTGGAGTGGGGTCTCCCCACCCCGCACCCCTGTCCCCCCACTGTGGACAGGCCAGTCAGTTCGGATAACTGCGGTATTGTGCACTTTTGAAGATGTGGTGCCTCGTTAGACTCCATGGACTTTAAATCTTGTTTGTTGAACAAGTCAAGTACTTAGGTATGTGTCTGGACTCTAAATTGAGACAACATTACTATGTGGCTAGCAAAAACACACGCGTTATCGTGGCTTGCAGAACTGCCATTGGCAAAACATGGGGCTACATTCAGCCACGATTATAATGGCTGGAAAATGCAATCATTTTGCCAATTGTTGAGTATGGAGCGCTAGTTTTATATCATTGTACTCAGCTGACTCTCTTGTGAGAGGAAACTGTGTTGCGTGCAGTGGCTTGTGATAATGTTGATTACAGGTGCCATAAGAATTATTCCAAATACAGGCATTGCTTGGTTTCGAATATCACCAATTATTGATACAAGAATCATTGGTGACGCTATCCTAAGCGACTACAGACTAAACTCGTATAACTAGTAATCGGTTTGGACATTTTGGTCATGCAAGAACATAGTACTCTGTGTTTAGACTCATGTCGTCCAGGTAATTGTGCGAGCTGCCGGACTGAATTTTTGAAGAACTATACACTTAAAGCCGGAATTTTGAAGCTTACATAAAATTTTTGTTTTCAATTTAACTACAAATTCAAGCGTCAGTAAAAATCGGTAGCAGAGGTATAAATCCCTTGTACTGCAGTTGTAAATCAACGGCTGTTAGATGCTTTATGATTATATTAGTAACTCACTAGCCAAAAAGAAAGGGATTGACCATTGTATCGTTCCAAATTGAGGTCTCTAAGTTCACTTAAAGTTTTATGCTAACAATTATACACCGGCAATATTTCAATGACAACGCTACCGTAATTTTTGCATTATATGGAAATCGTAGAACTCTATTTTTCTTCTACCACTAACCAAAAAAAGAAAGTCTTGAAATTTATAAATCACACAATTGAAGAAAAATTATAATTGGAAGAGTGATTTGTACGCATTAAGGCCCCTAAGAGTTGCATATTTGATGCACACCAACCAAATACAAATGCTTTTATCGTAATTTGGCAACCCCGAAAACGTATAGACAGGTTAGATTGACCTATACATATATTGGAAATTAGAAGAACTTTGACTTTTTGGTGCCAAAATTATCAAATTTAGCTCTGGCACCATCCGGTAACACAGTTAATATGGCCTTAAAACATTGAAACCAAATTGTTTAACGGGTTAAATAATTTGTAATCCTTTAGTTCAAAGTTATACATCACGGTAAGACGATTTCGTAGTGGTCTCTTTTTTTTCGCTGAGAAGCCTCTATAGATACCAGGATATCCCAGTTTGAAAAAACATGACCTTTAACCCCTTTGGGGTCCATTTTTACCCCGAAGCGTGGTAGGCTGGTTTAGTGTCTAATGAAATGTTACAAATAGACTGAATTTGTGATCAAAAAAATGTAAAGATCCGTCCATCCGATGATGAATTATGAACTAAAAAATTGCAGCTAGCAAATTTATAGATGGAAAATCCGCTTGTTTCGCTCGCTTCGTTTCACTTTTTCTATTCTACTATTGGTACACAATCTTGATTCGAGGTTGTGTATAGTTTATTATATAAATCCTATAGCAAGCAGTCGATATTGCATTTAAGTGTGTATGTGAAAGTATTACTTTATAACATTTATCCTTAATAAGGTGATTGACGAAATTCAAGTGGAGATTGAAGTATCTGATGTTTTGCGATCAACGTCATACAATTCTATGGCTAGCACTCTTGCTGCGTACAGGTGAGTAGTACTCATACATTGCTTATCCAATTTGGTATTTTTGTAGAATTTGCCCCGAGCGAGTTGCAAATCTGGTTTTGTTCTGGCTTTATTTTATTTTTATTTGAATTTTTTTATTTTTTTATCGGTTTATTATATATTGTGTGGCTTTCGTGTACGTTATGTATCATATTGGCCGCTTCATTTTTAAATATTTTGGTTACTGCAGTTATGTGCTTTGTATAAAGTCAAAAATAGAAAAGCCGAGGTATGCATATAATAGTAACAAAAAGCGATATTGCATTACAATATAGAAAGTAAATACAAAGTAAAGTTTATGGCTGTGTATGTCGATGATAATCACTGATCACTGTCATTCGGCGAATACAATAGTTTATGAGCAACGTGTCAAAAAGATACCAGCTAAATCCAACTTGATGTATGAGTTTTGTTATATTATCCCACCACTTGATTTCAAAATTTTAAAAGCATATTAATTAAATACGAAAATCACTGCTTCGTTATGACGAGATTTTTGTTAGTTTCAACATTTTTCTACTGGATCTTTGCTAACCCACCTCGCTGATAAATTAGGTAAAATGTCATTCTGTTGAATAACAATAACTTGGTTATTTTATTTGTTGCGTTAGCAAATTAAAGCGTTTTTAAAGCTTGACATCATGACTTCACTGTTGAATTTGGACTATGTGTAGCACTAAAGCACTCATGATTACACTAAACAAAGTTGGTCCTGTCGTCTCAGAACATGATATTTCCGCAAAATTTGAGACTGGTATTTACAGCTTCATTACAGCTGGTGCTTCAGTGGAATACTTTGTTGTCTATCGTCGTACTTTTTTAATATTTGGTCTTATATTAAACAGTTGACGTTATTCTTCACACACACTTCCGATATTAGTCTGGGTTGCTGCAGTAGTTCCTGTGTGAGAAAGTGGCCTATCAAATAGTGTTGTGTGCAGTACCCTATTGCACTTTTTGTTACCGAGTTGGGCAGCAGTAAACTGTTTTCTGCAATTTCAGAGAATCGGGTGGCTACGGGTTTGCAGAAAAAGTTGTTGAAGGAATGTCAATTTACGTGAATTCACTAGAAGTCAATTTTACTGCACAAGTCTTTCGCGGCTCATTTTCGGTACGTCTTATTTATAGTAATCAGCATGTAGCAACTTTGAAATTTTCTGTGAATATAATATTTTCTGCTATGGCCGAATAGCACTATTTGCTTTTTGATAATGGTACTGAAGTTCTATAATGTTCAGGTGCCCCAGATTAAGTACCATATCGGCAAATTTACTGTGTTGCTCTTGCCTCAAAATCATATCTCATTTAGCTTTTCTGTTTTACGTTTGTAAGTTTATAACTCGCGGTTTAGAAGATTATAACTCGCGATTTAGTGATCCGTTAAATGTCGAGGTATTTCTACCTTTCACTAGTTAACGACATTGTTTCTTACTGTAACTGAATACTGATGAACTTTGGTTTGTGATTCGAAGACTGATTTTCTGAAGAAATTACCTAAGTTACGTTTTAAACTGAAAATGTATTATCATTATTGTTAATTGTCATTCAACCAAAGCTGTTAGTTGTGTTCGTGTTTTCATTGTTATGGACATACGCGGCCTGTATGCTAATCTTAAAATTTGATACTGTTTAAAAATAATTTTCATCATATTCTTGTGGTATCCTTTATTAGCTCTCACGCCTGAGTGTCGAAAGTCGTTCGCCAAACTGGACACGAAGTGACACACTTCGGAGTACTCGTCTAGCCGACCGAAATAACAGTCAAGTCCTCGTTTTCAAAGAAGTAGAATGGCAAACGCTGCGTGCCGAAGCATGTAGCGTGATACAGAGTCCGAATGCGTCGCCGACGGCATCTGGGCCTACGATAAACGCTCCACTACGCCTGATAACGAGCCACGGGCGGTGCCGGATTGCTTTTAAGAAAAACGCATCGGGTAAGCGATTTGGTAGTTGGTCAAACGACGGAAGGAAGTGTATGTAATATATGTTGTACGCATTGTACAAAATATGTAGATAATACTTCAGTTCTCTGATAATAAGTAGCCTTCTGACGAACATGCCAGGCACGTGTTCGATGTGTACTCCACATTTACTTTGACAGTAAATGGTAAATTGAATATTCTTCTTCTTTGCTGACGCTATAGTTAGCGAAACGCATGTATGGATTTTTTCAATTATATACAATAATTACCGCCGCATTTGGAATCATCAAAGCCTCTGTCACAGTTATAGCTCATTAACATAATTTTAAAAGCTTTTTCATTGAAACGAAGCCAGCAGAGTGTCCACTGACCCTAGATGGGAAGATCTTGAATTTTTTGTCTATCGGTGTCTGTTTATAAATAGTCTTCGGATAGACAAAATTTTTTCGTTTGATAGCAAAAGTGTTGACGATGTATGAATAGGGCATACAGTAATGGTAACAATGTAACAATGAATCATATATTATCATGCAAAT
>JASANE010025493.1:0-44049 GCA_030248225.1 Trileptium ribeirensis | reverse complement strand
TGTACTTCGTTCAGTTACGTATTGCTGTGGGCGGATTTCGATAATTTTTGTTGGATAGAAAATGGTATGTGCTTATAGTTGAACGCGAACGCCTCCGATCCCATCTTGTGGGTCAAAATGGCAAAAACGAGGATTTAAGGGTTCTTTAAAGTCAAACCTGGCCATACGGTTAACAAGTGTCTCTCAGCCCATATCTTCCCACGCACACTAGGCATTAAAATCGAGATCAGCTTGCAGAATCAGCTCATCGATATCTTCGACAGCAAAGGTTCACAGATATCTCTTCAAAATCCTCTTTTATCGGGGGACCGCTATCTGGACCGCTGTGGGCTGAATATGGTCCGTCGATCTATTGCCAGTAATAATGATTTCTCAAATTTCGCCTTGTTTTCACGTTGCGATGACGATCGTCTATTATGTTATCAAGCACGCTAAGTACAATGGTTTCTGCTGTGTAGGGTCCAACTTTGTACTTGACTATATTTATCTTTTAGGTGGGGTTTTCAAGGGTTTTGCGGTCGACGAACCCGATTTCAAAAATGTAGATCGTTTTGATTTCTCTGATTATATATTGCGTGCGGGGAATCGAGAATGGTCTCTGTATAGATATGTATCTCTGGAGGCTGAATGCGATAATTTGATTATGTGATTGAAAGTGCAGTGTACATTTTTCATGCCTTTTCATCAGTTTAGGGAAAATGAAACCAATTGATAGAATGTAGTTTTCAGTTGTTTGGTTACGTATTGCATACTGGTCATAAGGAATATTATATAATATACATATAATATATTTTTTTATATTATAATTTGCTGGATTTCCGTTAGGCTGAATACGATGGTTTGGTTATATAAAGACCAGCACAATAATACCTCATGCGTTGTCAGTTGTTTTCGATGGGTTTAGGGTCGACGAGCTTTGTAGGATTTTCAATGGGTTCAGGGTTCAAGAGGTATTAGGATGATATATACGTCAAACACAGGCTGTTACTGGTGATTAAACACAATAACTTAATAATGAAACTACGCCCGACTGGTTCTACCCTCGCTTGCGATATACCAGTTGGTGAGCTGGTTTATTCTAATAGGTGAAAGGAGCCCAGCAGGTATTTCGACCTACCCAGGTCTCCAAAGTTCATGGTCTCAAGTAAATTTTGAACTCCCTCATGTAATACCCCCATGTACTTTTCTACACTACTAAAATTGGCCAAACTCTATATGTTAAACTAAGAATAAATGTGTTATTTCTATTTTGCTCAAAAAAATCTTAAAAATTTTCCTTGCGACATTTGAAATTACTTAATTTTTCTATTATTGATTCAGTACAGCGAATCGCTAGATTACGCATTGACATTTTCAGACAGTTGAAGTATTTTTATGTTTCCCAGTTCAAAACCTTCAAACCTACTTTTAATTATTAATACAGTTCGTGGCGACGCTTTCAGGTCATCCATCAGCCGCTGCGATACGCAAGCCATTCTATCAATTTGATACATATTGCATTATATTCAAATACTTTGTGCTCTGCTGAAATCAACAAACGATTCCAATTTTGCGTCAGTTTCACGGGTTGATGCAGCTTTGTCGGATGCTGCTACTGCTAAGCACAGGTACGATAAAAAATATGCCGAAAACCAACCAGCAGTTGCGGGCACTCCAACTCCTAGTGGAGCCAAACCATATGCAACGACAGCTGCTACAGATTTACGACTTCCAAGCCGTCCGTGTATACTGGCTTGTCGAAAGATGCATTCGATCTTGGTGGATAACGCGGCTCCGGACGACTCCTCAAGAAGGAACGGTGTAACAATATGGAGATGGGGAGCGGTCAATGATCGACAGACATATACCACATGCCCGACTTCTGCAAGCTATCGCTTTGTTGATGGTGACGGACGGGTACCAGAAAAAGCTGGAGCTACCTTGGCAAGAGCCAGATGGTTCTATGTGCCCAACTATTGGTCGCCCGTTTGCGGGGGTCGTCGTTCAGACAGTGTCCGCTGGGGCCGACCACAGCATGGTACTTACATCATCTAGGCACTTGTACGTTATCGGCAGTAATCGGTATGGTCAGTGTGGAACGGGCAACCGCCTTAGCATAGCTAAATTGAGGCATGTTGATTTACGTGATTGCCCAAATGATCCGACTACCCGCGCAGAAGAACCATCAACATCTCAGCAGGGCAGCATCATAGTCTGGCAGTTGACGCTGATGGAGGTCTTTGGGGATGGGGCTGGTCCGTGTACGGGCAGCTGGGGCAACCAACAGTATGCGACCACCTTACGCCTGCCAGGATTAATGTTTGTGTTATTCGTCGCCGTCAACTACGGGTTCAGAGATCTCTTCAAACCGCATATTATCAACTACAAGGATCGGTGACTGGTGCGCCTGAAGATCTAAAAAATGAATGCGGATTGCACGATGAAGAAACGATGTCAGAACACCGAAACGGCTGGCCACGGGTAGCAGACGCGGCCGGAGGCCACGCTCATACGATTGTGCTCTTGAGGAATGGATCAGTGTTGTCGTTTGGAAATAATTCGTATGGCCAACTTGGTATTGGCCGTGGTTGTAGTAACAACAACACCAGTCTTTCGAAAAGTGGCCAGGTGAAAAGTGCCTCAACCTCGACGTGTTGTTTTTCGACAGGGCCTAATTCAGGATCTCACAACCATCGTCGACAAACAGGCCAACAGCAGTATTGCTCAAATCCTTAAATCTACGTCGAGGAGAATACGGGTAATACGGGTATTAAAGACTGTCGAAAAAGCTGCCGCTGATGCTGAAACTAGTACTGCTGGTGGCCCAAAGCCTGAGGTTACGCCAAAGTGTTCAACGACGGTAGAAAAAGTTGATCCGTTGGAACAGCACTTGTGCAGGAATGTCAAGATTGTTCGTATTGCGACTGGACATTTTTATAATTTGGCCCTGGATAGCAGTGGTTGTTTGTGGCAGTGGGGTAAGCGACCGAAAGCATTTTCAATGGCAAATGTGGAAGACAAGGTCAGGCAGCTGGCGAGCAAGGTAAGTTTCGGTGCTTGAAGTAGTAGCGTTAATGGGTTCAATTTTCGATCGGTGTTCGTTGATTGAGAAATCGTTTGGTGTTTTAGCACACATTTTGCAATTTTCCGGGTGTTGTTTTTGAGAAATTGTGATAATTTATTGATATCTAATGTTCGAAACTCGGAAGTCATTTCTGCCCAGTGCTGTATATATATTATATGTAATTTTTTGTGTCCCAACATGTTCTTCAATTATTCTGTCAACCACATTTTTCGATTGATATGGGCCAATCTGCTCGTTCTGACCTGGTATTTTTCTAATTGGTCAGCTTCCATTTTGACGACTTTATATACAACAGTACCCGCCAAAAATGACTGCCGATCGCTCGAAATAAAGTTGTTGTAAAATAGAATTTATTATAAATTTAAATAATTTCGAAATCTCGAGCTAGCCACTCGTAATGCGACGGTCATTTTTGGCGAGTAGTGTACCGTAATGCATCTGGGTTGCGCAGGTCCATCAAAAACATTTCTATTGACTAATTTTATTAATTTGCTCGCACATTTATGTGTTTTTTCAATATTTACCAAAAAATTCGGTGCAACTGTCATTGCACCAGTTACGCGGTACCCATTGGGTATATATGTCACAAATTCAGCCATTTGAAACGCATTATTGGAAGCACTTGCACAAAGGCAAAACAAATATTTATTGCCAGTTTCTTTAGAATAGAGAGTTGGCTACCTTAGATGATTGTGAGTTCATCTTTAGGGTCCCTGGTAAAAAATATGTGGGTTTATTGTCACCCCGCAAAATGTTTGGGCTCGGCTGGCTCAAAATTTGACTTGATATACATTTTGTTGTCTCCACCGGTAAACCATTGGCTCGCACAAAAATAACCTTATGTTTTGCTAAAATCCTATACCAAAGCTTAATATTTTTTTGATAAAACACGCAAACGCTGTCGAAATATCAATAACTACTATTAGAGTTGATGCGACATATTATTTGTAGCTAGTGTAACGTTTCATGTAGCGAACTGAATTATGGCTATTTTCGTTTTATCAACCGCTTCAACTGTTCCTGTTTCAATAGCGCTGGTAAAATTTGGCAAAAAATTTATAGCTATTTTCAGTATCACCTAGAGCGACTACCACAAAGCAGTACAAATTGTTGTGGAATGGAATGTTGTTGTTTATCATTGTTGTATTTTGCAGAAATCAAAAGCTGCAACAAGCTCCAGTGTCGAGTCGATTCGCCAGGTGAACAAGATAAGATCCGAGTGCAAACGACGGACGGCAGCTCAACAATGGCAGTCGAAACAAACGCGTCTTTCGTCACCGAAAGCAGCGGGTGCCGACTACGAGGAGCGCACTTCGTTCCTACACGGGTCGATATGCCCTACCATGTCTTACGAGGAGGGATCGTCGTATTGTTCAAATGGCAACTGGGGAGACGTTCTGTCGTGCTAACTTAGGACAGCAGGGTCTATGCTTTGTGGGGGTAGTGGATACGAAAAACAGCTGGGCCACGGCGATCGTAGCCAGAAAGAAATCCCGACACAGGTGACAATTATTTAAAAAATATGTCTTGATTGAAACGGAACCAGCGAAGCGAGCTGAGGTTTCACTGGATGTGTTGGGGGAAAACCTGTGGAAGGCAAGAAATACAGTGATGTTGAGAAATAAGTGCAAAATATACCGTTGAAATCCATCGAAATTTCGATCGATTTTGATTTTTTTCGATTTCGATCGTTTTCGATTTTTGAGAATAAATTAGATAAATTTCAAAATTGTAAATTTTAGATAAGACAAAATTTCGACCTATTGCGATCAAACGAAATTTCGATCGATTGCGATTTCGATCATTTTCGATTGCACTTATTTTTGGCCGCGACTGTATATGTGCTGGCTTCTACCTAATCAAATGATTGCATTTAGCGTTCAGAAAACCTATTATAAACCATTCTTGATGCCCTCCACGCAATACATAACCACACAAATAAAATCACGCTACATGTTGGAGTTCGGGTTCGTCGCCCGTAAACCCCTCAAGACCCCATGTAGATGGCGAAACCATCGTATCTAGCGTGCTTGGTAACATACAGTAGACACTCGTTGAGGTAAAACACGCAATAACATGCTGAAATTTGAAAAATGGACATTAATTTCTGGCAAAGGGTCGACAAAAAATACGTGGGCCAAACGTGATTTTGAGCTACGTCGTAGATCTCGTTGAGTTGATTCTGTAAGCTAGTTGTTTTTTTCGATGCGAAGTCTTTGTCGCGATATATGGGCTGTGAAACACCGGTACCCGTAAGGCCAGATTTGGCAAAGCACCTATAAAATGCTGTTTTGATCATTTTGACCCGGAAGATGGGGTTGGGGCAGTTCGTGCTCAACTAAACGGCACATCAGCACGTAGTTATCACTTCTGCTATCGAACAAAAAATTTTATCGAAATCCATCCAATAGAATATGAGTTATGAATGACAGCGACCGACAAAAAAGAAATTTTCAAGATTTTCCCCCAACACATCCAGTGAAACCTCAGCTCGCTTCGCTCGTTCCGTTTCAATCAAAGACATATTTTTTAAATAATTGTCACCTGTGTCGGGATTTCTTTCTGGCTACGATCGCCGTGGCCCAGCTGTTTTTCGTATCCACGACCCCAAGTATAGACCCTGCCGTCCGAAGTTAGCACGACAGAATGTCCTCCCCCAGTTGCCATTTGAACAATACGACGATCCCTCCTCGTAAGACACGAGGGCATATCGACCCGTGTAGGAACGAAGTGCGCTCCGCAGTCGGCACCCGCTGCTTTCGGTGACGAAAGACGCGTTTGTTTGACTGCCATTGTTGAGCTGCCGTCCGTCGTTTGCACTCGGATCTGATCTTGTTCACCTGGCGACGACTCGACACTGGAAGTTGTTGCAGCTTTTGATTTCTGCAAAATACAACAATGATAAACAACAACATTCCATTCCACAACAATTTGTACTGCTTTGTGGTAGTCGCTTGAGGTGATACTGAAAATAGCTATAAATTTTTTGCCAAATTTTACCAGCGCTATTGAAACAGGAACAGTTGAAGCGGTTGATAAAACGAAAATAGCCATAATTCAGTTCGCTAACATGAAACGTTACACTAGCTACAAATAATATGTCGCATCAACTCTAATAGTAGTTATTGATATTTCGACAGCGTTTGCGTGTTTTATCAAAAAAATATTAAGCTTTGGTATAGGATTTTAGCAAAACATAAGGTCATTTTTGTGCGAGCCAATGGTTTACCGGTGGAGACAACAAAATGTATATCAAGTCAAATTTTGAGCCAGCCGAGCCCAACATTTTGCGGGGTGACAATAAACCCACATATTTTTTACCAGGGACCCTAAGATGAACCACAATCATCTAAGGTAGCCAACTCTCTATTTTGAAGAAACTGGCAATAAATATTTGTTTTGCCTTTGTAATGTCCAATAATGCGTTTCAAATGGCTGAATTTGTGACAGATAACCCAATGGGTACCGCGTAACTGGTGCAATGACACTGCACCGAATTTTTTGGTAAATATTGAAAACACATAAATGTGCGAGCAAATTAATAAAATTAGTCAATAATGTTTTTGATGGACCTGCGCAACCCAGATGATTATGGTACACTACACGCCAGAAATGACCGTCGCATTTCGAGCGAGTGGCTAACTTGAGATTTCGAAACTATTTAAATTAATGGTAAATTCTATTTTTAGAACAAATTTATTTAGAGCAAGTCTCGAGCGAACGGCAGTCATTTTTGGCGGGTACTGTTGTATATAAAGTCGTCAAAATGGGAGCTGACCAATTAGAAAAATACCAGGTCAGAACGAGCAGATTGGCCCATATCAATCGAAAAATGTGGTTGACAGAATAATTAGTACATGTTGGGACACAAAAAATTACATATAATATATATACAGCACTGGGCAGAAATGACTATCGAGTTTCGAACATTAGATATCAATAAATTATCACAATTTCTCAAATAACACCCGGAAAATTGAAAAAAATGTGTGCTAAAACACCAAACGATTTCTCAATCAACGAACACCGATCGAAAATTGAACCCATTAACGCTACTACTTCAAGCACCGAAACTTACCTTGCTCGCCAGCTGCCTGACCTTGTCTTCCACATTTGCCATCGTAAATGTTTTCGGTCGCTTACCCCACTGCCACAAACAACCACTGCTATCCAGGGCCAAATTATAAAAATGTCCAGTCGCAATACGAACAATCTTGACATTCCTGCACAAGTGCTGTTCCAACGGATCAACTTTTTCTACCGTCGTTGAACACTTTGGCGTAACCTCAGGCTTTGGGCCACCAGCAGTACTAGTTTCAGCATCAGCGGCAGCTTTTCGACAGTCTTTAATACCCGTATTACCCGTATTTTCTGACGTAGATTTAAGGATTTGAGCAATACTGCTGTTGGCCTGTTTGTCGACGATGGTTGTGAGATCCTGAATTAGGCCCTGTCGAAAAACAACACGTCGAGGTTGAGGCACTTTTACCTGGCCACTTTTCGAAAGACTGGTGTTGTTGTTACTACAACCACGGCCAATACCAAGTTGGCCATACGAATTATTTCCAAACGACAACACTGATCCATCGCGCAAGAGCACAATCGTATGAGCGTGGCCTCCGGCCGCGTCTGCTACCCGTGGCCAGCCGTTTCGGTGTTCTGACATCGTTTCTTCATCGTGCAATCCGCATTCATTTTTGAGATCTTCAGGCGCACCAGTCACCGATCCTTGTAGTTGATAATATGCGGTTTGAAGAGATCTCTGAACCCGTAGTTGACGGCGACGAATAACACAAACATTAATCCTGGCAGGCGTAAGGTGGTCGCATACCGTTGGTTGCCCCAGCTGCCCGTACACGGACCAGCCCCATCCCCAAAGACCTCCATCAGCGTCAACTGCCAGACTATGATGCTGCCCTGCTGAGATATTGATGGTTTCTGCGCGGGTAGTCGGATCATTTGGGCAATCACGTAAATCAACATGCCTCAATTTAGCTATGCTAAGGCGGTTGCCCGTTCCACACTGACCATACCGATTACTGCCGATAACGTACAAGTGCCTAGATGATGTAAGTACCATACTGTGGTCGGCCCCAGCGGACACTGTCTGAACGACGACCCCTGCAAATGGGCGACCAATAGTTGGGCACATAGAACCATCTGGCTCTTGCCAAGGTAGCTCCAGCTTTTCTGGTACCCGTCCGTCACCATCAACAAAGCGATAGCTTGCAGAAGTCGGGCATGTGGTATATGTCTGTCGATCATTGACCGCTCCCCATCTCCATATTGTTACACCGTTCCTTCTTGAGGAGTCGTCCGGAGCCGCGTTATCGACCAAGATCGAATGCATCTTTCCACAAGCCAGTATACACGGACGGCTTGGAAGTCGTAAATCTGTAGCAGCTGTCGTTGCACACGGTTTGGCTCCACTAGGACTCGTAGTGCCCGCAACTGCTGGTTGGTTTTCGGCATCTTTTTTATCGTACCTGTGCTTAGCAGTAGCAGCATCCGACAAAGCTGCATCAACCCGTGAAACTGACGCAAAATTGGAATCGTTTGTTGATTTCAGCAGAGCACAAAGTATTCGAATATAAAACGACACGATCGCAGATAGAATGGCTTGCGTATCGCAGCGGCTGATGGATGACCTAAAGCGTCGCCACGAACTGTATTAATAATTAAAAGTAGGTTTGAAGGTTTTGAACTGGGAAACATAAAAATACTTCAACTGTCTGAAAATGTCAATGCGTAATCTAGCGATTCGCTGTACTGAATCAATAATGGAAAAATTAAGTAATTTCAAATGTCGCAAGGAAAATTTTTGAGATTTTTTTGAGCAAAATAGAAATAACACATTTATTCTTAGTTTAACATATAAAAATTTGCTAATTTTAGTAGTGTAGAAAAGTACATGGGGGCATGACATGAGGGAGTTCAAAATTTACTTGAGACCATGAACTTTGGAGACCTGGGTAGGTCGAAATACCTGCTGGGCTCCTTTCACCTATTAGAATAAACCAGCTCACCAACTGGTATATCGCAAGCGAGGGTAGAACCAGTCGGGCGTAGTTTCATTATTAAGTTATTGTGTTTAATCACCAGTAACAGCCTGTGTTTGACGTATATATCATCCTAATACCTCTTGAACCCTGAACCCATTGAAAATCCTACAAAGCTCGTCGACCCTAAACCCATCGAAAACAACTGACAACGCATGAGGTATTATTGTGCTGGTCTTTATATAACCAAACCATCGTATTCAGCCTAACGGAAATCCAACATATTATAATATATATACATATATTATATGTATATTATATAATATTCCTTATGACCAGTATGCAATACGTAACCAAACAACTGAAAACTACATTCTATAAATCGGGTTCATTTTCCCTAAACTGATGAAAAGGCATGAAATATGTACACTGCACTTTCAATCACATAATCAAATTATCGCATTCAGCCTCCAGAGATACATATCTATACAGAGACCATTCTCGATTCCCCGCACGCAATATATAATCAGAGAAATCAAAACGATCTACATTTTTGAAATCCGGTTCGTCGACCGTAAAACCCTTGAAACGCCATGAAAAGATATAATATAGTCAAGTACAAAGTTGGACCCTACACAGCAGAACCATTGTACTTAGCGTGCTTGATAACATAATAGACGATCATTGTAACGTGAAAACAACCAATAACAAGGCGAAATTTGAGAAATCATTATTACTGGCAATAGATCGACGGACCATATTCAGCCCACAGCGGTCCATATAGTGGTCCCCCATAAAAGAGATTTTGAAGAGATATTGTGAACTTTGTGTCGAAGATATCGATGAGCTGATTCTGCAAGCTGATCTCGATTTTAATGCGAAGTCTGCGTGGGAAGATATGGGCTGAGAGACACTTGTAACCGTATGGCCAGGTTTGACAAAGAACCCTTAAAACCTGTTTTTGCCATTTTGACCCACAAGATGGGATCGGAGGTGTTCGCGTTCAACTATAAGCACATACCATTTTCTATCGAACAAAAATTATCGAAATCCGCCCATCCGAAAATGAGTGCATGACAGCGACAGACAAAAAAGAAATTTTCACTATTCCCCCTAGCGCTCACAGCGGAAACTTGGCTCGCTTCGTTGCAAAAATGATTGTGTATTTGCTCTCAGATACTTCCAAAAGCAATACATTGGAAACTAAAATTATTATGTTTAATTTTTATGGCATCAAAATCTCAAACGACTGACTAGTTCGCACAAGGGTCACAACCCTTTCTAGGGAGTTCTGCATACCCACCAGCTACATTGACAAATACAGCTCAATTTACACATCTACTAATACTTTGATGTACTAGCTAATCTAAAAATACCTCTTATCCTAAAATATGTTATCATACCTTCTTACTTCAAACTCTAAAAAACTTCATGATCAGCAAATAATCATTATCTTAAAACTACATACTCGCAATTATAATGATATTCTAAATCATCATAAATTTACAAGCAATTCTTAAAGCTAGGGTACAGCTAGCGAGTGTAGATGCTACTATAGGCTTACAACTGACAATTTCTTCGCTCCAATTCAGCTCCATGTACTGCACGTTTAAAGTCACACGATAGCCGTAATTTTTGATTAACGCTACGATCATTTTGATGAAAGCAAAACTTTTGAAATTTGAAATTTCGTCGCTCCAAATTCAGCTCCATGTACTGCACGTTTAAAGTCACACGATAGCCATAAATTTTGATTATTTTTGATTAACGCTACGATCATTTTGATGAAAGCAAAACTTTTGAAATTTGAAATTTCGTCGCTCCAAATTCAGCTCCATGTACTGCACGTTTAAAGTCACACGATAGCCATAATTGTTACGCCGGCAATAATTTAACTGTAACGCTACGATCATTTTGATGAAAGCAAAACTTTTGAAATTTATAAACAAATTATAAATAAATTTATAAATTTAGGAAAAGGGAAAAGTTGAATTTGATTTCAATTTTGAATTTGAATTCAATTTGAAGATTGACGTTTACGTTGTACGGCCGCCAAAAATTCGGTTTCTTAAATGGATACCATGCAAATACAATAATTACTTTTATCTTATAATTCAGCAATCCCAAAAACTACTATTAATTGAAAAAGTTGCAAAAATTGGTGCCAAAAATTTACCAAAATTATTTGTTCCAGCAAAGTCCCAAGGGGCTAATTAAACAAACCAATGTTGAGTCGAAACAATTAAATTCGTAATGGGTTAAGTAACATTATAATCCCATCGTTCACCCCCAATAAGCTTACTTCATAAATTTTGAAATTTTAATTTTTTGTGGCTACTTTTACGCTGGGTCACAGCTCGAAAACGGCTACATAAAAAGTTGCAGCTCAACAAATCAACAAAGTTGCAATCAACATATCAACATATCAACAAAGTTGCAGCTCTCTATCAGAGCAGCTCAGTTTTTTTCGATCGGATGCTCCTAGCAAGATTTATAACTTTAAATGAATGTTGAGTAACCTCAAATGACTAAAATCAAAATCTCCAATTATTCGTGTCGGTCTTGCAAAAAATCTAGGCAGGAAATAATTTTAGCAGACCAAATACAAACAGATTGGTGCATAACATCATAAGTACATTTTCATTACGCGTCGAATAAAAATTGCAAAAGTAAATCAATCTGGTATAGAGTTATGCGACGAACAGATCGAGAGAATAGAATTTTTGCCTGAAATTATGCACAATCTGAGGAAACTCCACTCTCAGCATTATTTAATATTAAAATATCCTTCACCATCATACTACCCAATTATCCTTATTCAAAGCTTCAAATGTCAAAATAACCATTAATCCTAAAATACCATAACTTCGAAGTAACAAATTATCTTAAAACTTAGTATTCTAGTGCATAAGTAGAACACCCCTTGGTCAAGAACCCGGGGGGAGGGGGGTGCGGGGGCGGAAGGCGAACTATTTTCAGTGTGCATTTTTCCAAGAGAAAAACGATTAAAAATGGTGCCAAAGACACTGCCAAAACGCTGGTGATGGAGAATAACCGATTTGGAAGCCAATTTTGAAAAAATTGCGAAATTTTTGGCTTCAGGACAGAATATTAGCACAAATTTTTTGATCAAACTTTATGTACTTTGGGGGTGTTTTTACTATGTGTATACAAAAAGTTTGCCAAGAGGCGATGAACCATGGGAGCTCAAAATTTTGCAACTGGGCACCGAGGGCCCTCGGTTTTTGCCAATTTGAAGATGGCCCCACTCCGATTTTGAGAACCCCGTATAGCGGAACGTTGTCGCAACTTACGACGTTCGGAATAGGTTAGTGTGACTAAACACATTTTGCGGGTTGAACATTAGTACAATGCGACACTGATACGGTGGCGGGACATGAGGAAATGCAACCTCAACATGCGACAAGAACGAGCAAATATGAAGCGACGAAGTGGTTGACGAAAGGCAGCCAAGGAGATCGGACCACGTGACTAGGTCGTAGAATTCAGCCAGTATCGCTTCGCGTCGACTGTCATGCGGTCGCTCGGCAACCATGTCTGCAACAACAACAATACTATTATAAATCTTGGAAATTTGCTTAACCATCCTCAAATATATTTCACGTAATATTAGCGTGGAAACGAAAAAACCTAATTTAAGATATTTACAGGTAACGCCAAATAAGCTTGATGCGACATTACATACTGCAACTTTTCGCCAGTCGAACCCTACATAACTTCATCTACTACAACTTTATCAACTACAATTTGAAATGTTTGACTGAGCCATTATAGCTAATGTGCTTGAAGCCAGAAAATGTCAAGATCCGGAGAGAAAATATCGGGCGCTCGTCGACAGGAATACATAACACCCGTCTTGAGGCGTCTGAACTGGCTGCCGCTAGATAAGCGCATCCAATACTTTTCTAATCTAATAGTATACAACGCAATTACTACGAAAACGCCGCCATATATTGCCGACATTCTTACCACTTCATCCGGACTACGACTTGCCAACGAAAGGATACTGCGAATTGATGTGGCAAGAAACAATAGCTTCCAATTATTTGGGCCTTCGGAATGGAATAAACTGCTGCTTGCTTTGCGAAGTCCAGAACTAGGACTGACTCATTTCAAATCTAGACTCAAGACTTATTTATTTCCAACGGAATCGTGACAAGTTTGATTGATCACAAACATGTAAAACTGACCTTGCGCTTTTGAGACGCTTTCGCGAAAAAAGCGCGTTATAAATCCATTATTATTATTATTATTAAGATGATCAAACATAGGTTCATTAAGAAGTATCTGATTAGCAAATAAATAAATAAATTCTTTAGTAATTTCAAATACATTGGAAAAGACAGATAGATAACATTGTGGAGCGAAGATTGGAATTCACTGTTTTAGGCCAGAATGTCGGTTATACAGCCCAACGCTAATTTGTTCAAAATCTGCCATAATCCCCTGATCCTGGCCACCATAAACGGTTCTTAGCCCGTCTGGCTCCAGAAGCAGTGTCGCCCGTCTAGGTTTAGACTAACAGACAAAATTACGAAATTGCGCCCGTCCGCGTCTGTACAAAATTGCGTCCGCAACGTCTACAAGAAATTGCGTCCAGAAACACTTTCGTCCGTCCATGTTTAAATGAACAAAAGTCACTGAATCCGTCACAGTCGAGACACGTCCTTCCGCGCCACGTCTGACTGCATTTATTTTTTGTTCGTGTGGTGTACACAGAGCTATGAGCGCATGCACAAAAATAATAATTGTTTTCAACATCAAACTACTTACCGCCAAAAATAGTTGGTTCTATTGGCACCGCGTATGATGGCCACAGTTTCATTGTAGCGAGTTCACGAAAAACAATTTCTTGAAGGCAATGAATCTTAAAAATATGACAAAACAATACTGTTTTCCCAAGACATATTAGATAATAATAATTGTTGGTTGTGCATTGGTAACAACACATATATGCTCATAGGGGTATGGGATTAGCCTCCCCAGGCATGACACTTCCCTCTTCGGCGAGAAGCAATGACCCTTCTGTCAGGTCGGCTGAACCCCAGGCGCCGATCTCCCTGAGTCCTCTTCCACCCGGAAAACCCGGGCCCGTCCCCTGCGCTCCTCGTACATGCAGAGTATGGTAATAACAACAGTACCTAGTCCACAGCTGTTGTTGCAAGGCTTTACCGCAAGTCTGTTTTCTTTCAAACTAATACATACATGTCATCACGAAATCAGTTTTGATTGAAAACAGAGTAAATATAGTTCTAGCAAACACATATGTTAACTTTTGATCACATCCCAGGTTATGAATTGTTTGATATAAGGATTCGTGAACAATGCTGACATCAATATATATTTCGTAATGATTCATGATGATCCGCTTTCAGCAGCTTAGGTCAAACACCTAATTTCGGGACGAACATAATGGCCCAGCAAAGAGGTATTTGCAGATCTTTCTACATCAATTATTATAAGCAAATTTAAAAGCGTACTGTTTCTTGCACCTATCGAGTTTGCGCTCAACAATATTTATTAAGATTATATTTATGGCACTACAAGGCGAGCGGTAATAGTGCCACATGCTTAACGCACCATGGTTCAGACAATGTAACAAGCATGCCAGTATGCTCCAAACAAATTGGTTAAAAGCAATTTGGCAGAGCGTATTATGGAGATTATTGGAACACTCTCAGCGAAGCATCTGGTAAATAATGATGCGACGAAAAGCCGAGAGCAAAATATTATTGAAACACAGCGAGCCAAGCGAGTGGAGTTCCCACTGATGACACTATGCCACTTTTCCACTGATGACACTAAAGGTAAAAATCTTGAAAAAATTCTTCTTGTCTATCGGTGTACCTATTACTCATTTTCTTGTGGATGAATTTTTGCAGGTTTTAGTTGTTCGATAGTAATTCTGATGAGAAAGAGCGCTAAGAGCCATGATTCCATCATCCAGGTCAAACAGGCACAAAAACTGGCTCTTAAGTGTTCTTTGACATATCCGGCTATACAGTACCAATGTATTGCAATCCTTATCTCATAACACAGGTTTAACAATAGCAAATGAAGATCACAACCTGGAATCAATTGATCGAAATCTACAAGCTTTGCTGAATACCACAATTTTTTTCAAGTTTGGCTAAAATTCTTCTCAATACTATTACAAGCAATCATGTAAAATATTTCGCACAACATTGTATATGTTACAAAAATGAGTTACATACATCACCTTAAATGTACATACATATAGTATTTTGTCTGTCTACAAACATATTTTTCAGGCTCAATACTATTACAAGCAATGATGTCAAATATTTCGCACAACATTGTATATATTATGTTACAAAAATGAGTTACATACATCACCTTAAATGTACATACATAGTATTTTGTCTGTCTACAAACACATTTTTTCAGGAACAATGATGTCAAATATTTCGCACAACATTGTATATATTATGACAAAGTATTCTGTCTACAAACACATTTTTTCAGGAACAATGATGTCAAATATTTCGCACAACATTGTATATATTATGTTACAAAAATGAGTTACATACATCACCTTAAATGTACATACAAAGTATTCTGTCTACAAACACATTTTTTCAGGAACAATGATGTCAAATATCTCGCACAACATTGTATATATTATGTTACAAAAATGAGTTACATACATCACCTTAAATGTACATACAAAGTATTCTGTCTACAAACACATTTTTTCAGGAACAATGATGTCAAATATTTCGCACAACATTGTATATATTATGTTACAAAAATGAGTTACATACATCACCTTAAATGTACATACAAAGTATTCTGTCTACAAACACATTTTTTCAGGAACAATGATGTCAAATATTTCGCACAACATTGTATATATTATGTTACAAAAATGAGTTACATACATCACCTTAAATGTACATACAAAGTATTCTGTCTACAAACACATTTTTTCAGGAACAATGATGTCAAATATTTCGCACAACATTGTATATATTATGTTACAAAAATGAGTTACATACATCACCTTAAATGTACATACAAAGTATTCTGTCTACAAACACATTTTTTCAGGAACAATGATGTCAAATATTTCATATATTTGTATATTTTGTTGGTTTCTTGGTTTCTGTCGTCCTTCTTTCGCACAACATTGTATATATTATGTTACAAAAATGAGTTACACACATCACCTTAAATGTACATACATAGTATTTTGTCTGTCTACAAACACATTTTTTCAGGAACAATGATGTCAAATATTTCGCACAACATTGTATATATTATGTTACAAAAATGAGTTACATACATCACCTTAAATGTACATACAAAGTATTCTGTCTACAAACACATTTTTTCAGGAACAATGATGTCAAATATTTCGCACAACATTGTATATATTATGTTACAAAAATGAGTTACATACATCACCTTAAATGTACATGCAAAGTATTCTGTCTACAAACACATTTTTTCAGGAACAATGATGTCAAATATTTCGCACAACATTGTATATATTATGTTACAAAAATGAGTTACATACATCACCTTAAATGTACATACAAAGTATTCTGTCTACAAACACATTTTTTCAGGAACAATGATGTCAAATATTTCGCACAACATTGTATATATTATGTTACAAAAATGAGTTACATACATCACCTTAAATGTACATACAAAGTATTCTGTCTACAAACACATTTTTTCAGGAACAATGATGTCAAATATTTCGCACAACATTGTATATATTATGTTACAAAAATGAGTTACATACATCACCTTAAATGTACATACAAAGTATTCTGTCTACAAACACATTTTTTCAGGAACAATGATGTCAAATATTTCGCACAACATTGTATATATTATGTTACAAAAATGAGTTACATACATCACCTTAAATGTACATACAAAGTATTCTGTCTACAAACACATTTTTTCAGGAACAATGATGTCAAATATTTCGCACAACATTGTATATATTATGTTACAAAAATGAGTTACATACATCACCTTAAATGTACATACAAAGTATTCTGTCTACAAACACATTTTTTCAGGAACAATGATGTCAAATATTTCGCACAACATTGTATATATTATGTTACAAAAATGAGTTACATACATCACCTTAAATGTACATACAAAGTATTCTGTCTACAAACACATTTTTTCAGGAACAATGATGTCAAATATTTCGCACAACATTGTATATATTATGTTACAAAAATGAGTTACATACATCACCTTAAATGTACATACAAATTGTTCTATCCATATTTTAACAAACACATTTTTTCAGGAACAATGATGTCAAATATTTCACAACATTGTATATATATTATGTTACAAAAATGAGTTACATACATCACCTTAAATGTACATACAAAGTATTCTGTCTACAAACACATTTTTTCAGGAACAATGATGTCAAATATTTCGCACAACATTGTATATATTATGTTACAAAAATGAGTTACATACATCACCTTAAATGTACATACAAAGTATTCTGTCTACAAACACATTTTTTCAGGAACAATGATGTCAAATATTTCGCACAACATTGTATATATTATGTTACAAAAATGAGTTACATACATCACCTTAAATGTACATACAAAGTATTCTGTCTACAAACACATTTTTTCAGGAACAATGATGTCAAATATTTCGCACAACATTGTATATATTATGTTACAAAAATGAGTTACATACATCACCTTAAATGTACATACAAAGTATTCTGTCTACAAACACATTTTTTCAGGAACAATGATGTCAAATATTTCGCACAACATTGTATATATTATGTTACAAAAATGAGTTACATACATCGCCCTTAAATGTACATACATAGTATTTTGTCTGTCTACAAACATATTTTTTCAGGATTACACAATAATACCAAAAACTAACCTGAGCTACAAGTAAAGCTTCGCTGTAAAGACAACGATTGAACAATATTTCGAAGCACGATTCAGGCTTGTAGAAGGTATTCAGTTTTAGAAACATTCTAAAAAAACACCAAAAATATATAAACAGTTCAAAACAATGAGATTTCGAAAGTATTTAAATCGATAATAAAAGTATATTTTTACAACAAATTTTCAAAGCGATCGATGGGCAGTCCTTTTAGCGAGCACATAAAATAAAAATTTTACACAATAAAAAAACTATAGGGTAGCAGCACAGTCTGGGATAAGAAATAGATCCCAGGGGATGCGGACGAATAGAGTTGGAGCAAACATCGAACACAATGATACACTCTCGAACAACACGAACACCTATGTCGAACATCGGCTTCGGGCCGAGATAAAATTTTTAGTATTGTATTAGCAGTATTTTTTATTATCCGAAAATAGACTTTCATTTGCTATGTTGGATCACATATTATATGTTAACAAAAATCGAACGATGTTCGAAGAGATTTCGAAAATATTTGAGCACGGCCAGGATAGCCCAAGACGATTCGAACAAAAAATACGGTTTTCGAAAGAACATCGAACTTGGTAGCGGTCATTTATGAGATTATATTTATTTGAAATTATTACAAAATCTAGACTACCATAATAAATTTTAACAAAGAAAAGCACAAAATCCATATTATTGAAACGAAAAGAGCAGAGATTCCACTGACGGCGCTAGGAGAAAAAAGTGAAAATTATTTTTCTTTGTTTCTGTTATTCATAACTCATTTTCGGATGGACGGATTTCGACAAATTTCGACGAGGATGTACCCTTTAGTTGAGCGTGTACAGCTCTGAACCTATCTTCGAGGTTAAAATGGCAAAACAGGTTTTTAAGGATTCTCTGACAAATGTGACAATACAGCACCAGTGTTTCGCAGCCTGTGTCTCGAGAGACAGGCTTCGCGTCGAAAAATAGAGACCACCATACACAATCAACTCTCCAGATCTACAACTTTGCTGACCAGTACTTTTTTGTGAGACCGCACCCTTGGTCGCTGTGGTCCCGAATATGATTCCTCGACCCGATGCCAGAAATAATCCTTTTCCAATTTTCCTGATGTTACTGCACGTTTTTACATTACAACAATGAGTGCCTATTATGTTATCATGCACATTAGATACGATAGTGTTGCTATCTAGGGTCTAACTTGGCAATAATATTGGCATAAAGCATTTTGGTAGTATTTCTGACACGATTTTTAACTATTTTTTCTTGGCAAAATACCCCCTGGCAAAATCTAGCGCGCACCGGTTCGGAACCATGGGGGCCCTGGTTCATGCCCCTGGCAAAGTTTTCAGCGAACGGAGAGTCCATAATATTATACCTTTTCGTGGAGTGTCGAGGGTTTCACAGTATGTTCATTTTGAGGTTCGACAATATCCCGTATCTTATGCCTTTTCAGACGTTTCCACCGGGTTTAGGGTCAATAAACCAGATTTCCATAACATAGTCTGTCTTCAGTAGTTTGGTACATGGCATCAAAAATAGTCTATATAGATGTTTTTTGGTATGATGAATACAATAATTTGCTTATCTAGAGCCAAGCGTGCATATTTAACGCCTCTTCAATGGATTAAGGGTCAATAAACTCGATTTCCAGAATATAGTCTGTCTTCAACTGTTTTGTTATGTAATTGTAATGTAGCTGTGTTGTTATGTGATACGTTAGGTCACCAATAATTGCCTATATTATGTTTTCGGGTAGGCCGAATAGGATAGTTTGTTTATCTGGAGACCAGCTCAAACAGTTTATGTGTTGTCAATTGTTTTCGAAAATTTTAGGGTTTTCAATTGGTTATGGGGTCAAGAGGTTTTAGGATGGTACATTCGTCAAACATGGCGTTTTAAGGCCTGAAACAATATGATAACTTAAAAATGAAACCAAACTCACTCCGTTTCATTCAAGCTTGCGAGTTATTAGTGGTATTACTATAACTGGCAACTCGCAGAAGGCATAAAGACTACACCTACCCTAATCCAAACTCAAAAGTAAAAAAACTAGTGAAACCACGCTCACTCCGTTTCATTCTAGCTTGCGAGTTATTAGTGGTATTACTATAACTGGCAACTCCCAGAAGGCATAAAGACTACACCTACCCTAATCCACACTCAAAAGTAAAAAACTAATAAAACCACGCTCACTCCGTTTCATTCTAGCTTGCGAGTTATTAGTGGTATTACTATAACCGGCAACTCCCAGAAGGCATAAAGACTACACCTACCCTAATCCACACTCAAAAGTAAAAAACTAATAAAACCACGCTCACTCCGTTTCATTCTAGCTTGCGAGTTATTAGTGGTATTACCATAACTGGCAACTCCCAGAAGGCATAAAGACTACACCTACCCTAATCCACACTCAAAAGTAAAAAACTAATGAAACCACGCTTACTCCGTTTCATTCTAGCTTGCGAGTTATTAGTGGTATTACTATAACTGACAACTCGCAGAAGGCATAAATACTACACCTACCCTAATCCACACTCAAAAGTAAAAAACTAATGAAACCACGCTCACTCCATTTCATTCTAGCTTGCGTGTTATTAGTGGTGTTACCATAACTGGCAACTCCCAGAAGGCATAAAGACTACACCTACCCTAATCCACACTCAAAAGTAAAAAACTAATGAAACCACGCTTACTCCGTTTCATTCTAGCTTGCGAGTTATTAGTGGTATTACTATAACTGACAACTCGCAGAAGGCATAAATACTACACCTACCCTAATCCACACTCAAAAGTAAAAAAACTAATGAAACCACGCTCACTCCGTTTCATTCTAGCTTGCTTGTTATTAGTGGTGTTACCATAACTGGCAACTCCCAGAAGGCATAAAGACTACACCTACCCTAATCCACACTCAAAAGTAAAAAAACTAATGAAACCACGCTCACTCCGTTTCATTCTAGCTTGCGAGTTATTAGTGGTATTACTATAACCGGCAACTCCCAGAAGGCATAAAGACTACACCTACCCTAATCCACACTCAAAAGTAAAAAACTAATAAAACCACGCTCACTCCGTTTCATTCTAGCTTGCGAGTTATTAGCGGTATTACCATAACTGGCAACTCCCAGAAGGCATAAAGACTACACCTACCCTAATCCACACTCAAAAGTAAAAAACTAATAAAACCACGCTCACTCCGTTTCATTCTAGCTTGCGAGTTATTAGTGGTATTACCATAACTGGCAACTCCCAGAAGGCATAAAGACTACACCTACCCTAATCCACACTCAAAAGTAAAAAACTAATGAAACCACGCTTACTCCGTTTCATTCTAGCTTGCGAGTTATTAGTGGTATTACTATAACTGACAACTCGCAGAAGGCATAAATACTACACCTACCCTAATCCACACTCAAAAGTAAAAAACTAATGAAACCACGCTCACTCCGTTTCATTCTAGCTTGCGTGTTATTAGTGGTGTTACCATAACTGGCAACTCCCAGAAGGCATAAAGACTACACCTACCCTAATCCACACTCAAAAGTAAAAAAACTAATGAAACCACGCTCACTCCGTTTCATTCTAGCTTGCGAGTTATTAGTGGTATTACTATAACCGGCAACTCCCAGAAGGCATAAAGACTACACCTACCCTAATCCACACTCAAAAGTAAAAAACTAATAAAACCACGCTCATTCCGTTTCATTCTAGCTTGCGAGTTATTAGCGGTATTACCATAACTGGCAACTCCCAGAAGGCATAAAGACTACACCTACCCTAATCCACACTCAAAAGTAAAAAACTAATGAAACCACGCTCACTCCGTTTCATTCTAGCTTGCGAGTTATTAGTGGTATTACTATAACTGACAACTCGCAGAAGGCATAAATACTACACCTACCCTAATCCACACTCAAAAGTAAAAAACTAATGAAACCACGCTCACTCCGTTTCATTCTAGCTTGCGAGTTATTAGTGGTGTTACCATAACTGGCAACTCCCAGAAGGCATAAAGACTACACCTACCCTAATCCACACTCAAAAGTAAAAAAACTAGTGAAACCACGCTCACTCCGTTTCATTCTAGCTTGCGAGTTATTAGTGGTATTACTATAACTGACAACTCGCAGAAGGCATAAATACTACACCTACCCTAATCCACACTCAAAAGTAAAAAACTAATGAAACTATTATGCTTATTCTGTTTCATTCTAGCTTGCGAGTTATTAGTGGTGTTACCATAACTGGCAACTCCCAGAAGGCATAAAGATTACACCTACCCTAATCCACACTCAAAAGTAAAAAAACTAGTGAAACCACGCTCACTCCGTTTCATTCTAGCTTGCGAGTTATTAGTGGTATTACTATAACTGACAACTCGCAGAAGGCATAAATACTACACCTACCCTAATCCACACTAAAAAGTAAAAAAAAAAACTGTTGTTGCCAGAGTATTAAAAATATTTGTATGGCGTACTGACATTTTTTTCAATTTTAGGTCATGGCACCAAATCAGCTTATAAGCAAAAATTTCACAAAGGCAAACTTATAGCTCTCTAGTGGAGAATTTTGCATCTCTATTTGATCCGACGCCGTTCCGACGAGCTACAACTTAAGTATCGCGGTCGTTACAGGATATATTAAGTCCAAAATAACCAAGTTGCTATTTCGAATCCTTTTGGTAAAATGTGTGCTTGATACTGTTTGTGAAGTAAACACAGAACTAGGCGCATTTTGGTGAACCAGTGAAAACAAATGAAAACGAGGACTAACCTTAGCACTTCGTGCAGCCGATCAGTTTCAAGGCACCGTGCGTCGCTTGTCGGCATCCCAATGCGTTCCGATGAAATATCGACAAGCACCGCCAACACTTCTCGGGTCAAACTATCACAATCTTCTGGGAAAAAGTCACTGCTCGCCATGTCCGCCGATGCATCGAGGAGCCAATCGTTTAGCCGTGGCAAAAGCGAGCGAAATGCGTCACGACCAACATCATCGCCACGAAACATTTCTGCAATGCGCACAGGCGAAAACTGAAACAAACGAATAATTTTTTTTTGATATTAAAACTTGCCAAGCCGATATGAAGTTCAAACAGGTTCGTTTCGTTGGCGGAGGTTACACAAAATTTGACCGTTTAACACAAGTCGAACGATGCTCAAGAACCACTTTTTATATCTCAATTACGGACAAAAGTAATCGCACACGATGACAAACCAATACGAGGACGAACGCAATTTTGTCTGCACGACGGACGCAATTTCGTCAGTCTGTGTCAGCTTTTTTTGCATTTATGTTTGTCCATGATTGTATATAATATTATATATTATATAAAATATAATTTATACAAACATATTTTATATAAATAAAACACATCTGTAGAATTATATATAGAATATAAACCATGTACAACGTATATAATTATATTAACAAAAATCGGTTGACGGTTGCTGCCAGAAATTGCCCAGTGTGACAGGGTGAGAACCCTGAGAAAATGATTCATTTTTTATTTTGTCTTAACTAATGATTATAAAACTAGTCGGTAGTGGAACTACATTTGTGAGCGGAGCTTGGGCTGTGGCATTACGAATGTACTCAATTTTATGTTCTTGTAACTACATTGCATAGGGCTTTATCATTGATAAAAATACTTTATTTGAATTCTTCGACGCAAAAAACCCTATAATGGTTTGTTCGAAACGATTCTATTTCAATAAGTAACACAAATATTGCAAAATTCTCTATTTTAGCTGCATAAGCTTAACTAATTAGCTAATTACTAATTAATCACTCAAATTTTTTAATCCCTCAATATCAGGTGCACATTCTGACATATAGGCTTTCAAACAAAAAAAGTTTTTTAAAATCGGTTCAGTGGTTCTTGAGATCCGTCGGACCGAACGAACGAACGGACGGACATCGACCTTTTTACTCCCACACAGAAAATAAAAACGCTTCGCTTCGCTCCGCTCAATAACAAATAATGTAAATTTCAGCCGAAAATTGGGACATTAATGTCTAAGCCAGGTTATGCAAGGATTTGTGCAAAACACGCATGAGTTCATAATAAACGACGCAAGACTAAGCGGAGTTTTGTTAAGTTTTATTTCCAATATTGCCAAGAATACCATACAAATGTCGGAAGCATGTTCGTAAAATGACAACAGTGAGAAAATAATAAACCATGGCTGCTCAATCTGGTCAGTCCACATGGTTGGTAGTTTTTTAGACACGCATCCATCCGAAGCGCAAATTGACACTAGGAGCGCCCCGGGTTCCGTATCCTGGGGCAATGACACTACTGACGGACTTTTTTCCTAGCTTCTATGAACGACAAAAATATAATGTCACATATTTCGAATAGCTCCAGTACAGCCAAATCCACGGCAATAAAATTAACGAATCAACATTTTCAATATTATTAATGATTACACTAGTCATTATATCAGCGTCTGCCGCAAAACATTGACCAGCTGGAGTCAATGGTGATTTTTAAACACTGCTGAGTTATACTTTGTATGATTTATGATTATAGAGGTTAAAGATCATGCCAAAATCATACAGTCACAGACACAAATAAGTACATAAAAAACGGACGTAACGACGTTTATTCATAAACGAACGCACAAAATTTGTGACCAAACTTGGCAACGTTCGTTTGTAAGTGAACGTTTGTCTGCATTTACGCTCGTTCGTGTTTGTATTTACGCACCTTATTTTGTTTGTAATTTTACATGTAGGTACATTTCGGGAGCGGGCGGAAATGATAGCAGTCCTGAACTATGTCCCTAGGTACCATCCCGATAATGTACTAGCGGCCAGTCATGCGCGCCATACTAAATGTTAACTTTTTTTACATTATTTTTTGAAAATAAAAAATTTCAGGTATCACTAGAAAACAAAAAGATGACATACAATCGAAACATCCTAAGTTTTCCTAATAAGTTAAAATATTAGACATACTTCCAGCTGTAACTATATTATATTGACTGTTTTTGCGCCGCTTCTAAAGCCATTTTTAGTAATAATTTTAGCGTTTTTCACTGAAAAACATTGAATTTAAAAAAATTTTCACGTTTAGAAGCAGTGTCGCTCTCGATTTAGGCCAGGGAGACCCACTTCATGCCCTGTGGCACAAAATACACCCCCAGGGGCTCCAGGCTTAGTGTCCGCTGGCCAAATTTTCAGCGAATGGAGATGCCAGTCGTGTGTACTGAAAATGACGTTGTTGCCGACACGATTAACCAATCTCTATCCCGTGACTTTTGAGTTTCGATCGAAAAGAATTAGAGCGGACTTCGAATAACAACAAAGGCTTGGTTTGGATTTGCGACGTTTTCGCATAACTAACTACAAGGCACCTACCGCTGGGGTGACCTGCAGGGACAAAGCGGCCAGAAGAGCCATTACGCAACCTCCTCCAACGCAACTTACCCGGGCACATTCCGCCAGTGTCAAAGCAACGTCAAACTGGCGCTCGCTCAATGCGCGTTGAACAGCTGGCTCAACCGATGAGTCAAAGCTAACGCCGAGCAACACGCAAACCTGGCGGATACGTGACAACTCGGTCGGGTCAGCGTTTGTTATCTTTGACGGCAAAGGTAGTGACGCGACCAGTGATCGAAACAATGAACCGATGTGTGTCCGAGCGCGATCGCTACAAAAACAACAGACTGCACAGCCAATATTATGACATTTTTATTAAAAAGTCTCTTTTGCTTGTACTTCTAATCCATATTTGACATTTTTTACAAACATGAATACTAACACACTGCACAACGAGGCAACAGCTGCTGATAAAACAGTATCTAGTATAAATTTGTATTTTTCTGCAAAACATAATATTTATGTGGATACTAGTAATTGGGACAAACCGCGATTGCGCAGCGAGCGGTAGCTATTAGTTTAGTTGACCACAATATCGGCAGCCACGAATGCTATATTTTTTCGTTAGTATGTATTCGAGGAAGCTACGAAACCCAGCATGGTTCTATGAAATTCAGTACAGTCCAAAATGAGTACATCGGTCACAGATGCGTTCAAATGAATCATTCGCAAACTATTGACTGCCCAAGCAACACATCTCTCAATAATAGAAGTATCATTGACTACTATATGCAATGTAGGTGTTGTTTATTTGAGCCAGGACACAAAGATATTGCAAAACGCACGTCATGCTTTGAAAGCCACCGGTAATATTAATTGTGGTGGGCTTTTTGCAATTATATTCCAACACAAATAATAATTAATCCTACAATGGTATGTGAAGCGCTGACTTAACAGGTTCAGGCCCGGAAAAAAGGAAATATCACTTTTTGTTTACCGAAAATGGTTTAAGCCTCATCCAAAGCTTCGGTATCGGAGTCCAAGACAGGAACAGAATAAAGGTCTGAAAATCAAGGTTCTTCAAAAATCGCTGATAACTATAACTTTTCCGCCCGAAAAAACGAATTAGGGTCAGATGAATTGAAATAAAACGAGGAAGCATCTTTACCGAAAATGGTTTAAGCCTCATCCAATGCTACAGTATCGGAGTCCAAGACAGGAACAGAATAAAGGTCTGAAAATCAAGGTTCTTCAAAAATCGCTGATAACTATAACTTTTCCGCCCGAAAAAAAGAATTAGGGTCAGATGAATTGAAATAAAACGAGGAAGCATCATGGAAAAAAAACTTTGTAATAATTAGGGACACCAGCTAACCAACCATACCGGACTCTGCGTTCGATAACGATCAGCGTTCATCGAGTCCACTGCTTCAGTAAGCAGTGACAAGATGCTAAATATATTCGAATTCAAGAGCAATATGGCATCAAAATTGACATATTAAAACAAATTACATATCAACTGTTTCTGAAGCAAGACTAATAATACCCAGATGTGAAATAACCATTGCTTTTCGGCTTTTCGGCTAAATGTCATTTTATTGCAGGAAACATCAAAATTTCGAAATTTACGAATCAAAACCAACGAAATGTGAATGTTTACGGGAAATATCAAATATTTCGAAATTTCCGAATCAAAAAATTAAGTATAATTTTTTGCGGAAAATATCAAATATTTCTAAATTTCCGATTCAAAAAATTAAATACATTTTTTGCGGAAAACATCAAATACTTCGAAATTTCTGAATCAAAAAATTAAATACAATTTATTGCAGGAAACATCAATATTTCGAAATTTACGAATCAAAACCAACGAAATGTGAATGTTTACGGGAAATATCAAATATTTCGAAATTTCCGAATCAAAAAATTAAGTACAATTTTTTTGCGGAAAACAACAAATACTTCGAAATTTCCGATTCAAAAAATTAAGTACAATTTTTTTTTGCGGAAAACATCAAATACTTCGAAATTTCTGAATCAAAAATTAAAATACAATTTATTGCAGGAAACATCAATATTTCGAAATTTACGAATCAAAACCAACGAAATATGAATGTTTACGGGAAATATCAAATATTTCGAAATTTCCGAATCAAAAAATTAAGTATAATTTTTTTTTGCGGAAAATATCAAATATTTCTAAATTTCCGATTTAAAAAATTAAGTACATTTTTTTGCGGAAAACTTCAAATAGTTCGAAATTTCTGAATCAAAAAATTAAATACAATTTATTGCAGGAAACATCAATATTTCGAAATTTACGAATCAAAACCAACGAAATGTGAATGTTTACGGGAAATATCAAATATTTCGAAATTTCCTAATCAAAAAATTAAGTACAATTTTTTTGCGGAAAACAACAAATATTTCTAAATTTCCGATTCAAAAAATTAAATACATTTTTTTGCGGAAAACATCAAATACTTCGAAATTTCTGAATCAAAAAATTAAATACAATTTATTGCAGGAAACATCAATATTTCGAAATTTACGAATCAAAACCAACGAAATGTGAATGTTTACGGGAAATATCAAATATTTCGAAATTTCCGAATCAAAAAATTAAGTATAATTTTTTTGCGGAAAACATCAAATATTTCTAAATTTCCGATTCAAAAAATTAAATACATTTTTTTGCGGAAAACATCAAATACTTCGAAATTTTTGAATCAAAAAATTAAATACAATTTATTGCAGGAAACATCAATATTTCTAAATTTTCGAATGAAAACAAACTAAATGTAATTTTTTGGGGAAAACAATTAAATATTTCGAAATTTCCAAACGAGGTAAATACGTACCTATTTACAGTTAAATGCCGAACAGCTCCGTCGGATGTAACGTACACACACGCTGGTGATTTAGATCTTCGAACTGATCGCGCTAGCAATACTGTCGAAGCAGAATCGATGTTTAACGGCTCCAATCTGTCTTCAAACATCAACACACCGTCGCTGCTGAGTTTTGATGTCGTTACAGAACCGTCTCTCTGAAATGGCAACATCCAAAAGTCTTAGAAAAGCCGAAAGCACTATCGGATCCAGAGGGTGGCGGGGATCAAAACTTTGAAAAAAATAAAACACAATAAAATAGGTCAGACGAAAATTGTTGATCACAAATGGGATAAGTTCCGAGCCCTGTTCAAATATTAATGGATCTGCCACTGGCCGAAATCGTAATATGTACATATTTATAAATTATTGCGACAATACACAGTCCCCGCGCAATAATATTGTCTGGAGCATTACGAGCGCTCGGGCACTGAACAAAATTTTATAATATATCACTACGATCGGTGATCCGTGTAAACATACTATCCTTGTCTTACATTTGGACAGATTATAATATTTTATCTTGCGAAGAAGTTTCCAGTAGCAACATCGACAATTGTGTGAATATTCTGCAATGATTGATATCCTGATTTTTTTACTCGTTGCAGAAGCATCGGGATCATCTCGATAGATGCGACGCTTTCAGGAACCGTCCAAAATAGTAAATCACAGCCTGATAACTAAACCTGTTAGACAGAGAAATCTTCAAGAATTATTCTTCCAAATTTTGCAAGATACAATTTTCACAACATCTAGTCCCTCATAGTTTTTGGTTATAACTCGGCTGAGTCTCAGAATATCGCAAAAAACAGAAAAGCGAGGCTTCAACAATGGCTGAGGGCGCATCGACTGATACCAATGTAACACTCAGGACACTACTGCACTACTAAGTTCCAAGCGTAGTGTTCTTACGAAACCTCAAGCTTGGACCAAAATTTTTAGATTTAACCATTTTTCACGGTCAGACCCAAGAGACAACGGAGGTTAGCAAGTCGCAGAAGCGCTTCAGAGGACGTGATTAGATCGCGCCGGTTTGCATGCGCACATAGCCTAAGTGGTACTACCTTTGAAGTAACCAGGGAGCGTGGCTCGGAAAAACAGTATATGCACCGAAATAAACTGGAATAATTATTATAACTAAACAACGAAACAGTCAAACGTCAAGTACAGTCAAACGAAACAATATCAGCAATCATGTACAGTCAACAATTCATAAAAGAAGTTTTGAACACAAACAAAATTTTAGAGTGCCATTTCTGGCTTAACAACTATTCTAAGTTGTTAAAGCTTTTCACTGCCAATAATTGAACGATGTAGGTCGTTTTTTGGATAATGTTGCGTTTCATAAAATATTGTACTACATGCAGCAAACTTAAAGTCGTCACGTATTTAAGTATCAATTGTTGTATGCGTTCATTGACGTGAGACACGCCGTGTTGGAGACCTGGTGTTTTTCCCATGAGTGCAGACCCATCCGCTGGGCGTGGTAGGATTTCTAGAATCTTCAGTTCGTCGAGTACATAGGTACTGTTCAAAAATGCTTAAAGCTTTTCGCTGCCAATAATTGAAAGATGTTAGCCGTTTTTCGGATAATGTTGCGTTTCAGAAAAATATTGTATTACATGCAGCAAACTTATTTTATAAGTCGTCACGCATTTAAGTACCAATAATTGTTGTATGCGTTCAATGACGTGAAACACGCCGTGTTGGGGACGCGGTGTTTTTCCCATGAGTACAGACCGATCCCCTGGGCGTGGTAGGATTTCCATAATCGGCAGTTCGAAGTGTGGATATTGTTCAAAAATGTTCAATGTTTTGACTAAATTTATTACCTATCTTGACAGGCTTTAGGCTTTTCAGTGATTCATCCGCGCACCTTTTGGCACCCATTCTGCCATGGTTTATCTAGCGATATATTGTTGGTTCCTGTTGAGATAAAAACTTTATCAACTCCCGCGTACGTCGTAAACTCAGCCAAACGAAATAAGGCTCCGCTGCATGAGATTGTGTCAAATTTATGACTATTAATATGCTTTCCAATTGAATCTGTTAGAAGTAGACACGTACGTACCTTTAGTATAATGTTGGCGGAACGTGGTTTGTAGTTGCATTAAAAGTTTTCCCAAAGCATTTGCACTCCGAATATAATTATTTGAGACCCACCTGGAGATTGCTGAAGTGGGCATACCGACACCCCAAAAAAGGTCACTCGGGCTTTCTTCAACCAAAAAGCTATCCCCGGTTTCCAGCAATTGATTACGAAATTGTTGGTTTTGTGTTACTTTATCACGGAGGCACTTATACATAACTCGTACGCGAATAGCATAGCATGCCTTTTCATGAGTTCGTTCCAAGTAGCAGATCGGTCTATTTCGCTGCAAATTTTTTTGCATTCGCGTGGGTCAGTCGCTGCTAGCACCAGTTCGGCTTTTACAACAATCCCCAAGCATGATGCATTTAGCATAGACGTATTTTTGTTCAGTGCAGCTGAAGTTGCGATATCCAACCTAGACTCGGAATGTTGCGAAGTTTGCTAAAAACGAGTTTGTTGGATGTGTGGTGTCAAAAGACATGGTGCGTGGCATGGTCTGACACAAGATTTTTAATTTATATACTTTCCATGAACTATGCAACATTCCAGAAACACATAAAATAACAATAGGCATACACCTTCATCGCACTTTATCCAAATTGTCATTATTTGGTGCCAATTGTTTTAAATTGAGAAGGTTTGTGGTCCCCTAGACTTTGTTCACTGAGCAACTTCTGCCAGCAGTGTCATGAGTGTTGTATGATTTGATTTTTTATTTGTTCAAATGTTAGCGTAACTTCGGCACCACACTGGCGCAGAGCCGAAATTGGGACAACGCGTAACAAGCTGTTTTTGCGCACTGTTTCTGTGGACCCGGCAAGCATCTGCTCGACTGATCCGAACCACCAACGAGTGTCAGTTTCAAAGAAATGGCAATTTTATTGATTTGTCAATCTCACTGGCAGCTGGTCGTTGGTTACCGTCATTAGGTTGTCGTATCGATGTGAAATGTGCTTGGAGCATGGCCTCGTCGTGTGGGGCCAAACGTTTAATCAAGTCTGCTTTTCGAGTTCCTGCGGCTATTTCAAATTCGGTATTATTTTCATTAATCAGAAAGTTCAGGAACTGTGTATTGATTCAAATCAAATTGCCCGGTAATTAATATTTGTAGTATTACAAAAAATTTTATGAAGCAAGTCGTATCTATGTCAGTCATGCATACTGAAAAACTATAAATTAGGCACATATCCGATGTCTCGCTAATATCCTCTGAACGATAATCCAATTCGTCATCATAATATTTGCTCAACTGTTACTTAAACGCCTGAGATTTAGTTAAAATAGCATAGTTTACCAAATTATCACGGCACCACACAAATTTTGATTATTCCATATTCTGTCAGCGCCATGATAATAATAATTTTCGTATATCAAGAAGTATGTGTAGTAGCAGGCGAAGGTAGCGCGAATTCCTGTGCTCCTCATCCCGCGCAGGTTCTGGTAACCGATCGACGATTGTGGCACCGGAGGGGATGTTGCCGTAGAAATCCTTGAACGTGCCAGGTATAATTGCGCTTGAAAGTCCAACTTTTTAGCAGCAAAACTCGGAAAGGAAGATGTATAGGCGGCTTTCAAAGAAGTATCCGTTTTCCATGTGTTTCGTTTAACACGCGGTCGAAATTACTTCAATTTCATAAAATTATGAGTCTGAGAAATTGGTTTTGTAGCTAATAACGTACGGCTTATTTTTTCATGCCGAAACCGCTTCGTAGTAAGTCAATTCAGTCGTAAACCACCTTTATTTTTTGAGCGGTTATGGTTGGTTGGTATCGACGTTCTTTTGTGTCATAATACGCACGTTGTACGGCTTACTCCGCCGAGCATCCGTGATGACATTTTCCCATTCACTTGGAAATGGACATTTTGATGATTTTTTTTGCGAATTCGATAGCACAATGCATGGAAGTCCACTTCCATAAAACTACGACCTGATTCTAAAAACTTGACATCTATCGTCAGGTGTGGAATCATACAGTGCAGAAGTAACGCGCTCATAGTTTCGGTTCTGACCACCACACGTATCAAAAAATCGATCGTTGCTGATAGGGAGTTTAAGTAAAAGAATATTGCGCTGCCAACCTCGTTCGCTTCACGGCGGCCTGTAGTTTCATTCCACAAAAAGCAATGTCCCGATGAGACGTTTGCTCGTATATAGTGATATCTTAAAAGCATAACTTACGCTTATAAAACATTAGCGACACGTTAATACATTGTGTGTAGAGTGCTGATTATAAATCAAATGTCACTGATAATAAATTTATTTTGACCGGCACGCTCTTTTAGTATTTTTAGCTTCTTCACAAAGCTGTCTACGTAGATTGTAGCTGTTTCCAGGTCTTGTTTCTGAGCAGATATCAAGGATTGATCTTTGAAAAATAAGCATAAAAAAATTCATGCGACAGAAAGACGCAAATATTTCCGCTAGGACTTACGCGTTTTTACCACTACAATGTTCCTGCTAAACGATAAGGCAAATCCGCGCGGAATGACATACGTCTTTCTGCTATATTTTCAAATTTTCAAAACCAACAACATACCTGAGTTTTTTGTTACTAGAAGACTATAATTCTCTTGTAGAGTACTTATGCGCGTTTTCCACATAATTGAAGTTTGGAAGTCCTGCGCCTACAGAGGTCGTATTTGGCAAAATTTTGACTTAAGCGGTTTTGCCAAATATATATTATATACAATTACAAACGACATGAGCTCGCCTATTCGAATTAAACAATATGCCAACACAATCATGAAAATACGAATCGATAATGGATATACAATGGGTCACATACAATGATAAATGTGCAAGTGATTTATATTTGATAATAAGCAAATAATGGTATATACCCGATGATGAAGGCACACTGATGTACAATCCGTGTTAGTATTGGTCACATACCCATCGGGTTAAATTATCAGTCTATACGCGGGTTCATAATCTGTCAAATTTTAGAAAGTTGGGCACCTTCAATAGTTTGCATGTAGCCATTTTAATGTTTCCCTTTATAGCTGTGGGAAAGTCTATCTCGTATGTAACGCTCCAGACTGGATCTGTTACCCCATGCTTGATAGTAGCGTTGACAAGTTATTAGTCGATGAACAAAAAAAGAGAAAAGGAAATCTACTGAATAATTTCTGAAATCGGAGGGTTTCCGGTTTTCCGGAACAGGCGACTGCATCCGATCATGTTAGGCATCGTTCGACTCCTTTCTACACGGCCCATCGAATACACCATTTTGAAACCGTGCATTACGATGGAAACTTATTCGCACTGTTTACTTAATTAAATCTTTTCTTTGTTTAAAAAGGGTCGGCCTAAATGGGCTAATAAATTGCATTTTTCTGTTTAAAACTTTCATGGGTACTTGTTTCATTGTTGTATCGGATTTGGCTTATAATTGAAGCGAACACCATCAGCATGAATATTATACGTAAATAGGTGGGCAGCTATAAACATGTACTACCCTAATATTTGTCACCCTGTACAAAAATACATTAAAATTTTTTTAGTTATGCCAAACTGTCTATTGGCTGCATGGCGGGAATGACTCAATACGTCTAACGTGTTGCAACTTTGGTAAGACAAGATGCGTTTGAGACTCATCAATTCAGTTCGCAACCGGATCGAATGTTCTTATGAGTACAGCTATGTTCTTCATCAGCCGTGCACTATCTCGCTGCCATAATAGTTGCGAAATTAATACTTTGGGGTCTAAATGCAGCAGGATTTGTTCGTTTTCTTTGACACATCGTGAATGTGAAATGAGACATGCTATGCAGTTCTACATACCTACATAAGCCTAACCCTAAGTCTACCGCCCCAGAACACCACGCACTGAGCCGTTCTTTTTTAACGATATGACTTCATGCACCAATTATCGCCGTTGCCCAGATAATAAAGTTATAAAAAACTCAATAAAAAACAAAATTATAGCTTCAACCTAGCAAACGAGAGCACAAAGCAAAAAAATTCATCGAACAACAACTACCGCTGACTCAGCAACACAACATAAAAAGACCTGTTGCATGGTGCACGTACATACAGTGGTGGATTTATAGAGTTATAGATTTATAGATTTCTCATCATACATAGGTGTTGCGAACAACTATTCGGTATTCGGCCGAGTAGTAGGGGCCGAATATTCGGTATTCGGTGAAATTAGGTATTCGGTCGTTCCCTACTAATCACTTGCTTTATCTGGACTTTTTTGTTTGCCCTCTTCAACTTTTGAAACACCAGATGCAAAAATTGGACTAAAGATTCTGAGAATTTATACGCCTGTTGGACTCTAGATGTTCTTGCCATGTTGTGAATTGCGAGTCGCTTTATGAAAAATACAAAATGCCCTGCAAAATTCATGAGCAATTTCTGCCTTAGCTGGGTTTGGCCGCCCTGGTAGATTGTTTGTATTTTTTAATGTTAGGGTCTCGAAACAAAATTTAATACCTTTTGTATTATGCTGCATAGAAATGTCAGGTTGTATTCGGCTTATAATATATGTGAAAAATTTAGCACATCTTTGCAGTCTTGAGGATTTAAACATAAAACATACACCGGTGATTTTATTTGAAAAGTTTGAATAATTTTATTGCTAAACAAATTACGTGCAAACACCGAATGTCCCAAATGTCAACACTTTACATTATTTACTTTATGGCGTAGGCTGTTACATTCATTTCTAGCAGCGACATGTTATTTTTCGAATTCTAAGAATTAATCTTTCAAGTCTAGGCCTCTCTAGCCTAGATTAAGGTGTATATATATAAGCTGAGCTTTCCAACGATTAGCGAGGCAGTTGCTGCCTTAGTTCGCAGAGGCAGTTGCTGCATCGACTGCAGAGTTGGCTGCACCAGTTACAGTACCCGCCAAAAATGACTGTCGCTCGCTCGCAACTCGCTCGACACTCGCTCGCGACTCGCTCGAGATTCGCTCGCGACTCGCTCGAAATAAATTTGTTCTAAAAATAGAATTTTCTATTTATTTAAATAGTTGCGAAATCTCGAGCGAGCCACTCGCTCGCGACTCGCTCGAACTCGCTCGCTCGAAATGCGACGGTCATTTTTGGCGAGTACTGTAGTTCGCAGAGGCAGTTGCTGCCATCGACTGCAGAAGTTAGTTCGCAGAGTCAGTCGCGATCGGAGATCTCGGAGTAAGTAGTCACTTTAATATTAATTATATTTTCTTAGCTTAACTGCCACACGGCACCTTATCTAACACTGTTCTAGCTAGGCAGTAGTTGGTTAAAGCTAAGGCATAGCGCTGATTCAGAGTTTAACAAAATTTGGGGTTTTATTGAGAGCAGACGGGCTGCTCCTGAAATTTTCTGTTGAGAGCACAGGGGTGCTCTACATTTTATTGTTTTTATGGAGAGCACACGGGGTGCACCATATCTTAGTGGGTTATTGAGAGCAGATGGGCTGCTCCAAAAAGTTTCTTCTTGAGAGCAGAGGTCTGCTCCTAAAATTTTCTATTGAGAGCACAGGGGTGCTCCGATAAATTTTATTGACTAGGTTGAACTAAGCTTAACGCAAAGCTTAGCCCGCATCGACGGATCCTCCTTGTAGTTTATAAAGTTTGCTCGAGTATTAATATTAATTTATTATTTGGATCCTTAGATCCACCTTGTCAATTCAAACAATTATTCATGATTTTATTGCCGTACTATTATTTATTTTAGTAATTTTAAGTTAGGTACTTATTTTATTTGTGTAGTAGATGAAGTCCTAGGTTCTGAGTGCTACCATTACACAAGGTCGCCGTTGGAAAGTTGAAGAATTTTATACCCATTAGGACTCGCTTCGCTACAATTTAGAGATATTAACTGTAAAGCTATTTAATGGGTTACAAGGCTTTATGAGAAGTATAGTCATTACTGTATATACGGTCTTCCCGGGTACATCAAACAACAACCCGAATAAGCTCTGCAGAACTTTGCGAAGCAATAACTGAACACAATTTATAATGAAGTCGTTATAATAGACTCCACATCAAAAAGGTGTAAATGATTAAACCAGATTAAATAATCTGATAAATCTTTACATCAAACATAAAATCATGTTATCAAAAGTTCACGATGGGAAATATTGCAACCTTGTCGCATTGACATATCTCTATTTATCACTATATCAGTGACAAAATATCCGGAGCGAGATTTGCCGGAACATTGCTATAATTAAATGGAACAAGAGCCCGTTTCTGATCCAAACGAAATGAAAGGAGAAGTAAAAGTTGTATTGTTTCGAAATATACAAATAAAAAACTTTCGCGTTGCCCTTAACGAACTGCTATGGTTTATCCTTATTAATCTTTGTAACGGCCAATAAAGCTAATAAAAAAATCCGCTATTTCATTATTTATCCGTTGGCTATGTGTTCTTTGGTGTTTCACGGCCCATGTCGGTATGACGAAAATCCCTTCTACCATAATATACCTCCGTAAAATACAACGTCACCCACAGGTGCGCATACGACCCAGTGACTGTAAGCTAGTTAACTGCATACCGTTTCCACTCGCGGCGAATTATTAGACATTCTGTTATCATTTAAGCAGGATTCTTGGAAATTTTGGTTTCTCTGGTTCTGAAAGAAAATTGGTCACGTCCTTGTTTCTTAACATGCTGCGCTTTAGTTGAGACAAGCTACTATATTAATATAATGCAATATTTCTATGCAATAAAACCCTACGTCCGGTGCTTGTCGCCTTTCAGAAACACAGTAGCCAGCTGTGACGCTCAGACGTTAATTAACTCTAGCGCTAAATTACAAGAATTACAGACATGACAGACAGATTTAGGCAATTCACGTTAGACAACCTCGCAACCATTTAAAATGCTAGACATTTCTAGCTTATAATATATATATATTTGGTGTCATGTTCCAAAATATAAAAATACGTCTTTAAGTTATAACTAAAGAAAGTAAAAAAAGCGTTTTCACATTCAGTCAATTAATACTAGTACTCATCATCGCCAAGGTTAATTCTGAGTGTTGAATATGCAATTTAGAAAAACGTACACAGATATATTGAGTATCACCGTACAAATGGCTGAATATCAGCCATGTTGATGCTTAATTCGTTACTAAAAAGATATACCGCTGATGGCATAATTAAGGATTCACAATGTGCAAATACAAATGAACTGCAATGAAGTCTTCTACAAAATGAGACCAATAACACCCACATGACTTGAGCGTTTGTTAAGGTATTGTCGTTTATATTTGGGCTTCGCGGGTTCCTTGAAAGCCTTATTTTGACACAGTTCTGCAGCGTCAGACAACAGCACACTATACGCAGCCACTTAGAGGATGAATTGTTCAAAAACATAATGAGACCAAAAACACCTATATAGTTCGAGCGATTACGGAGATATAAATTTTTAATGTATTTCGGTTCCCAACTGCCCGTTGAAAACCCCTTTTGGATAGTAATGACAATAACGGCACACCATCTGCAGCTGCTTAGAGGTTGAATTGCTGTACAGAACGAAACCAAAAAATACATATAGCTCGAGTAATTGTAGATATATTGCCATTTTTGTGTGTTTTTGGGTCTCATGGGTCAATAACCCGTTTTGGCCCAAATCCTGCATTCTGCAAAGCAATATATAAAGACTTCTGGAGGCTTATTTACTCTACAAAATCAGTCCAATTTGACTCAGATATCTACACAGGTTGTCCAGTTAAAAGCAACGAAATTTTTGGGCCCATCGGTAACTAAAGGGCAAAATATAATTTTCCATCTTTTAAAAGAGCTATCGCGCACGCAACTCCACAAAACCAAACTTGAGTTATGTGTGTCAATTTAAATAAACCATTAACGGATATTGTCAAGTTTTACCAGTGTCACAGCTAGTAAGAATTCTTCTCTTCGCTAGTTTCACTCACTACACTCAGAATTCTATTATAAATTTATGTGTCAATTTAAATAAACCATTAACGGATATTGTCAAGTTTTACCAGTGTCACAGCTAGTAAGAATTCTTCTCTTCGCTAGTTTCACTCACTACACTCAGAATTCTATTAGAAATTATGTTCTTCGTCAAATTCTATTAAAAAGCATAATATACAGTAAAAATACAGCTCACTGCCATGAATAAATTCGCACAGTCAGCGGTGTCAGCACACGGAACCGAAGCAAATCCCATAGAGAAAATGCCGTAGTTCACTTACATTACGTTAAATAAACCCGATTGACCATTTTGTTCCCGCAACTAAGTACAGCTACATATGGTAATGTGAGCAAATTGTTTGCAAAAAATCACAAACAACGATCGAACATCTGCTAATTTTTCGTCAACTGTTGGCTATTTCCCGAATTCTGTCATAGAAAATTCTGCACATTTTGTCCTGTCGCAAGTTCGTTTCTATTTTGACCGCTTGTAGTGTCACTCTAGAATATCATCACTCCATAGAATATTCTACGGCGGTTTAGGTATCTATCAGTATCCAGCTGCGGTACCCGAATTCTGTCATAGAAAATTCTACGCATCTTTTGCAGTTGCGACTTCGTTTCTATTTTGACCGCTTGTAGTGTCACTCGAGAATATCATCACTCCATAGAATATTCGACGGCGGCTTAGGTATCCATCAGTATCCAGCTGCGGTACCCGAATTCTGTCATAGAAAATTCTACGCATCTTTTGCATTTGCGACTTCGTTTCTATTTTGACCGCTTGTAGTGTCACTCTAGAATATCATCACTCCATAGAATATTCGACGGCGGCTTAGGTATCCATCAGTATCCAGCTGCGGTACCCGAATTCTGTCATAGAAAATTCTACGCATCTTTTGCATTTGCGACTTCGTTTCTATTTTGACCGCTTGCAGTGTCACTCTAGAATATCATCACTCCATAGAATATTCGACGGCGGCTTAGGTATCCATCAGTATCCAGCTGCGGTACCCGAATTCTGTCATAGAAAATTCTACACATTTTTTCCTGTCGCAAGTTCGTTTCTATTTTGACCGCTTGTAGTGTCACTCGAGAATATCATCACTCCATAGAATATTCGACGACGGCTTGGGTGTCCATCAGTATCCAGCTGCAGCAACGTCGGTAGAGACAATACTCTGCGCTTCACGTCAGTCCCATTGACATCGTAAAAATGCTTTATTTTTACTTATCTCTGAAAACCTTGCTCGCTATATTAGCTTCATTTCAAAAACTACTACTCGACTAACCTCAATTTTGGCAGTGCCGCTGACGACTTTCGATTCTTCCGACGGCTTCTCAATCATGCTCATCGTATCACCTTTCCGCTCGCGACACTCGTCGGTTGCTACAACGGCATCGCTCGGACGTCGCGATTCCGAAGGCCCGGGCGCCTCGTCTGGCTCCCGATAGAAAATTGCTAGTCGCACTGCCCACGGCGCCGCTGACATACCCGACCGCAGCCGCTGTTGTCCAAAGCCGAACAAACATCGGTAGTACGCTGTACCATGACAAAGTCTGTAGCAACTATTACTGTTATTGGCGTCCGACCATTTCTTGCTGTCATTAGCCGTAATTATTGTTGGTTGTCGATTCACATGAAGCGATGACAGCGCAGCGACCGAAATTTCGGTGGTCTCTGGACAATCCAAAGAGATCGTATGCGAAAACAGCGGGGCGTCTAAATCGCTGCCCGACATGATCTGTTAAATTAAAAATGCAAATAAGTTCAATCTCGTTGTAGTCCACGTAATGCAATAAATGTTTGTTGACAGATACAATGCAGCTTTTAACACATAAAAAAATAGCACGCGATAGAGAGAAAGTCAAATTGTAGAAGACTGAAAACATGTTTTCATGCAAAATCTTATTTCCATCCACCGCACTAGACACTGTAAATAATTACTGATTAACCGCCAATGATCGTGAGATTTCCCCGTGTAGGTACATCCACTCGGCAGAAACACCAGTGTTTAAATAAATCCGAAATTTCTTATGTCTAAACTCATGTTTTCTCTATACAAAAAGTATTTTTAAACATTATCACTATTTCTAACGCTAAAACGCTTTCCTCGCTTTGAAATTTCCTCCAAGAATGAGCATGGGGGAGTCCTAAAGTGCTCCCTATTTTTTATTTTTGACAGCCCAACGAGAAACTACCTCCGAACAACTCTTAAAAATAATAGTTTGAATTTAAATAACGACATCGTCCAGACGAATAAAATTTCACACACGTTGCGGTGAAATCAGTCCAAAAAGAATTTTAGAAGAAGCTTTGAAAGTTTTTGCAAAATTCTTAGTTTTATCAGTATCTTGGTACAAGTTAGCTGCATTGTTGAAAAGGTTATTTTTTTATTATTTTGCTAAAATCGGAACCATAACAATAATACAAAAAGAGTATTTAGAAAAAGTTGTAGGTTTAATAGGAAAATGTAGTCACTATCAGCGCAACTGCGTAATATTTAGCTCCATTGTTTCGTATAAAAAATTTCGTAAGGTAATTCATCGCAAATTTCCAACCATAAAACGGAGTCTAAATCCATAAAATAGCTCCAAAATTTTGGTGTTTGCGCATAAATTGAAGAACTTAGAAGCATCTTTGTAAAACCTGCAAGTTATAAAGGGTCACGGGATTATTAAATTCAATCAGGTCCTGAAATTTTCAAGATATCTCATACTACGCAATGCATCATACTTTTATCGCATGTTATATTTGCTTTCTGGGTCCTGAAATATCCCGGCACAAACAGACAAGCCCTGGAATTTTCAAAATATCTCAACCATTTTTTCAGACTAAATACCCACTGCGTCATACTTTTATCGGTTGTTTTATTTTTTTCCGGGCCCTGACATATTCAGGCACAAACAGACAGGCATACGCTAAACTGAGGGGTGTGACAATACTTTAAAAAGGTCAGTTTAGCGTAATGGGGCGGGGGTGGTAGCCCCCACTTAGAGGTAGTATATCGAGTGATACAAACAGGTCTTGTACTTTGATTTATAGGGGTCATATAAGATTCAGGTTTAGTATATCGAGGACGGCATAGCATGCATCTAGTTCGGTGCTCAACACAAATTTCCAACCGAGTACGTGCCGAAAATAATACAATTTTGTGATGAAAACAACACATTGAAAAAAGACAACCCTGTGAACACAGTGTAAAATATGGTCATTTTGAGTATGTAAGCAACGAGCCCGTCGTCAAACACAGAGTCGGTTAAGTAAGCTTTTGACTCAATCCGTGATCTCGGGCAAGTTCACAGCAACAAACAACTGATCGACGAAAACCATGCCTTCCTTAACCAATTGCAAAAAAATCTCCATCGCTACCCGTAGCCAAACCAGAGTCGGTCATGTAACGTTTCGACGCCATCCTGTTAGTCCGAGCAAGTTCACAGCAACAAACAAATGATCGTATAAAACCATGTCATCCTTAACCCAATGCTAGAAATTCATTGGTAGGGAAAAGCCATCATATTACGTCGCCCTCTCGTAAAGCTTTAACGCAAACATTCGCGGCTTATCGCCATGTATGCGACTGATATGAGGACCATGACCCCTATAATACACCACTCACATTATGTAATCGAACAACAAACATTCAGTTTCCAATTTCACATTTCAAATTAATTTTAATTCCAAATTTTACTCTTTCCAAACTAGCAATATTAGTTATAAGTGATATTACAAACAAAGCACTCCCATAATTTACCTATAGTAACGTTGAAGAGTTAAACAAGTCAGCCAGCGACCGTTAAAATTCATTCCCATCAAATTGCAAAATGCAAGCGCATGACTACCTTTTAACTATACAGTACTGGCTTAGTATACATTTCCTGACAATCAAGAAACCAGACATCACAATCCAGAACCTGAATAAGTCTGTTACGGCTGTTGACACGAACAACATAGCGACCAGATGACTCAACGTCGCCAAGAATCACACCTGTTTCGACACTATCGATTTCTTCAAAATCCGACGATTTGCTTCCCAAAAGCGTTTCTGAAACCACACAGCGATAAAGAATATCTGACTGAACCAAATCTATTGGAAAGCAAATTTTGAAGTAAAATATCGACGACCGAGTCGTCATTAGTAAAGTAGTGTTTTATCATAATCAGTATCGCTGTTTTGGCTTGCGTTGGGTCTTTAGAGATTGAGGACTATCTTTGATCTGACTATAAGTAATCCTGCGATCAATTTACAAAAAAACATAAAATAACTTTTCTCCAACCCGCAAATCACGCCCTACAGCACAAAGCACACAGCTTAAAAATTTTAAAATGCTGCATATCCCTAATCGCAAGCAAATTATAATGAAAAAAAACAAATCCCAGAATAAACAGTGTTCAAAGCCAAAAACGTCAGATAGAACGATTTATACAGTCAACTCCGGGCTTTCTGTTTCTACGGAATTAACAGCACCCAATCTCGAGTTTTGCAATCCTATCATTTAGATAACGATAACTCTGAACACCATTTTCAAAGCAACACAGATATAATAAATATTTTAGGATACCGTATTTTCATCGCTACCTTTCATATTTACTACATATTTACATAATCATTAATTAGCTAAACGTTAATACTCTTTTGAAACGTAACAAAACTATCGTTACTACGGCTAAAAATTACGACCAGCCTGAGGCCATCGAGTCCCTTAATAAAGTCGAAAAATTCTGAAAGACTGAAGACCGTAAGGTATTGAACAAAATGGTCTGAAACGTTCACGTAATACTAGGAACTTAAAAATTACTTTAGAAACGTTGCGCTTACCTTGAACTTCGTGATTCTTGGATTCTATTGGCAATATCCATTGAGATTCTGAATCACATGTGATCTACAACAAATATTGCATAAATCACACAACCCTGGCTTCTTAATTACGGCAAGGGTGGCGAAAGTCGCAGTCTCAGCCATTTTCCCAGCACAGCCTTGAAAATCCTCCACGTTCGATTTTCATTCAGAACACACAGGAGTAAAAAATAAAATAGGGTCAAGCCTTGTTTGTAGCCTCGGGGTGATTGAGTAAGGCAGCTATATTCCCTAATAACAACAAAGTGGCCGAAAATGATCATAAAAAACATGCCACGAAAAACGGGGTGACAAAATTAATATTTCGCTACCCCTCCATGTTAGATTTCCCCCGGGAATGAAGTTTTAGGACCAAATACAAATTCCCCATTTTTTTCGGCGGGTGAAAGGTCAGAAAGCCCTGCAATAACATTACTAATAAAATCACAATAACAATAATAATACTATAATGCGCTATAAAAACCCCTTGAATCTTCTGCTAAATAGTATAAAGTATTCACACACATCACGAATTCCTATGTTCCAAAGACAACATTTCCGCCATTGTCAGCTTCGTATTATTATATCAGTAGCTTTAGCTGATAAATTATTATTTTTACGTAGCGATTGGATACCCGAAAAAAGGATTCAGAAAAATATTCGTTTATCTGTATTTTTGCTACTCATTGCCAGCGCTACTTTAGATCAAGAAAACCGATGATGACACGTAGCAAAGAAATTAACTCTAATAGCACTCTGATGTACGAGCTTATGCGACCAGGCCAGTACAACCTTATTGCGCTGGAACAAAAATAAATTCAATATTGCTGAAACATAATCCAAAATTTTCAGTATGCAGGTGGCAACAGTTTTGCTTGACGGTGATGTTAGATAAACCGTTAATTATATGGGATAAGAAACACACAAAAGCCGAAAAAATGTAAAACAAAAAAATTTTATAAAATCTTTCAAGGCAGTTACATGACTAATTACATAGCTAGTACTAACTATTAG
>JASANE010025491.1:0-11316 GCA_030248225.1 Trileptium ribeirensis | reverse complement strand
TACTGCAAACCTATATTAGGTGTCACGACCGTTGTTGGCTATATCCCACGTCCTGTGGTGATGAAACAGGAATCAGTCAATCAAAATTTTATTAAAATAACGCTGACCTGTACTGTACTGCAAACCTATATTAGGTGTCACGACCGTTGTTGGCTATATCCCACGTCCTGTGGTGATGAAACAGGAATCAGTCAATCAAAATTTTATTAAAATAACGCTGACCTGTACTGTACTGCAAACCTATATTAGGTGTCACGACCGTTGTTGGCTATATCACACTTCCTGTGGTGATGAACCAGCGATCAGTCAATCAAAATTTTATTATACCAATAACTGTATTGCCTATTGTAAGTTGTTTCAAAATGGTTTACGAGAAATTCCTAATAGCACAAAATACCCACTGTATATAGTTGGAATTTGTATAATAGCTACGGCCCATGTCACCTTTAGGGGCCGGACGTTATAACGTTAGAAGAAAGAACAGCTTAGAGCGTGGAGTTCGGGGGCGGTAGCCCCCCGACTTAGGCTTAGGTTTAGTACATGGCTCATATAGATATCTTAGCTTAGGCTAATACTAAGGAATAGGCTTAGTATTTCGTGAACGGTATGCATGCATTTCACTTCCGCCCCTAACGGTTACATTGGCCAAAGCTACCATCCGCAAAAGTCCTTTTGTTCATTTCGGTATTGGTCTACAACCAGATGTTAAAAAACCATAGGTGTACGCGTGCAAAGTTTTTTGAAACCACGGGTACCCACGAAAATTAGAAGCTTTTCCACCGCCACTAGACCCGTAACCGCGGTCCCAGAGGATTTTTGCAGACCTTCCTAAGCTCAAAACTTATGGCGTACACGTATATGGTGGCCTTAGAGGTTAATCATTATTGATTTTACATCTAAATTTAGCTTTGCAATAGTTAACTCTTTGGCACTGGCATTTTCCGCCCAAGATTACACGACGAAGAAATTAGCCACTTACGTCAACTTAGTCCCTATCACCCAACCAGCCACCTTAAAAACGAAAGGTGTCTCGCTTAGGAATGTGAAATTGGTGATATCCTCTTCCTTTCATAATTGCCATGGCCCCGATTCTACAAATGGCTTAATTTTTTGGACACATACTGACTAGCACAACCATATAGATAGTGCCCACTATAGGAATCGAACCATTCATTCGTTTAAACAGCGTTCACTAAAAGTACAATTTAGTCGTTTTAATGACAACGTCTACTAATCACTAAAGGCAACTACGAAGTTCACAAAAAGAGTAGACCCAAGTAATTTTGAGGGGCGTTACGTTATAAAGTTGCAAAAAAGAACAGCTCAAACCGTGGGGTTCGGGCCCAGCAGCCCGACGACTTAGGCTTACTGTATGTCTCATATAAGGACCTTAGCTCAGGCTAAGGCTTAGTATATCGAGAATGGTAAGGCCTGCACTCTATTTACACCCCTCGCGTTACGTTATAAAGTTACAACAACAACAGCTCAGACCGCAAGGTTCGGGGCCGGCAGCCCGACGACTTACGCTTAGGCTTAGTGTATGTCTCATATAAGGACCTTAGCTCAGGCTGAGATTTAGTATATCGAGAAAGGCACGACCTGCATTTTGTTTACACCCCTCTGGGTTACTTTGGCCAAAAGAGCCACTAAGTTGATCACTAAACGGGACTACTATATATATTTGGTGGGGCTAACTTTGTGGAACTACCTTTCGATTTTGACAACAACGATTACTCCTGGACATGTAGGGTTGTGAGCCTTACGGGTATCCGTATGTATACCCGCTAGTCGCAGGCCCAAGATTTGACTTCGTGCCCAAACCGGATCGCGGCTACCCTAACCCGGTCACAGCTCCGTGTTGAGCCTTCTACGGCTTATCCAACGTTTTTGCAACTTAAAATTGCATCTTGGTCTACCGTGTTTTCTAATATCATATTTTTCCTGTAAAATTTCATAGATCGTTAATAATAATATAATAATAATAATAATAGAAACATTTATATAGCGCCCTTTTCGCCGAAGCGTTGCAAAGGTGCTGACACAAAATATTACAGGAAACACAGACTTTACATACGTACACGTAGACAAAACATAACTGAACGAGTATGCACGTAGACACTGATAACATCGCTGATCGTTCGAGATTTGTCGCCCATGTCTTCTTACGGTGTCGCATATTTTCGGGTTTGTGTCCGTTTTGCTTTTTCAATGATAACAGTTAACAAGTGCCCAATTTATACTTACATATCCCATTTTTAGAATTTTGAAACATTCGTTTTAATATTAGTTATGCTTAATAAACATTAGACTTGAGAATATTAAAAATTATAGAGAGTCGAGATAAACTAAAATTTGAACACACGACTTCCACCCGTTGATTTCAGCCATACCTGTTTTTTTCTAATCTGATCACAAATTTTATTGCCTGCAATAGGTAACCTATTGTTGATCTTCTTATTCATTCAATTGTATATATACCCTTTCGTTATACCGTAACAACCACCAGGCACGATGACCTTAGGCTAAGGTTGATAGCAGCTGATAGGGCGATATTATTGAATAAACGGCTCATGTCAACTTTAGGGGCCGAAGAATAATACGAGCCATGCCGTTGTCGTTATACTAAGCCTAAGCCTCGGTCTTAGCCAAAGCTTAGGTCCCCTATATGAGCCATATGCTTCATAAACTATAATTGTTGTTTGCAGTAATTTATGTTAATGCTATAGATACTACATTGTAAATCATAGTTGTATATGCGTATTAGTATTTGTATGAGTTGAAGCGGCATGTTTGAAGCAATTGCCTCACTAAAACTCATAAAAAGCGGTATTTTCACTGCCAAAATTTGCAATTTTTAACAAAACTTCGACCATTAACATCATCCAAAATTGTAATTTATCGTCCCCGTGTTTGTTTTCAAAGCTGAGGTAGATATTTTATTCAAATATATAATATACAGTAAATAATGCGCTTTCCACTGCGAATGTTCCAAATAATTTTTATTATTAGAAACCTGGGTAGCTTTCGTGCATTAAAAATATAATTTTCGAATATAAAATTTAAAACTTCGATCAAATAATATATATGCGAAGCTAAAATTTCGCAATAGCTCCGGGTGTCATGTTGGTAGGTAAAAGCACGTTTATTACCGGTGGATCTTAGGGTTTTAGGCGCACATGCTCACTGATCGAGGTCCCAAGTGGGGATAGCGGTTGCTCCGGGGAGCGGTGGGAAGGGGTGATGACATCGTCCAGTGGGATAAATTTTCCAAAATGGACAAAACGTTTTTCTAACTTATAACAATTTACTCCATTTCTACCAGTTTCCCTGTATTTTCGGCAAGTTGCCTTGTGCCTTTTTCCCGCAAGTTTTGCTTATTTCACTTCGATTGTTGCCAAAAACATTCCAGGCTACGGAGCCTCAGGGATCAGGCTGCCTCCAAAGGGAAGGAACCAGCGTCGATCGTGGGGGTGGAATCGAGCCTCAGTGGATACTCCCTGGTCTCTCCTATGAGAATGTATGGGTTGCAGGCCCAAACTCCTTCCGAACAAAAATATTCCCTTTTAAAATTTTCGGTTATACTTTCCCACATTTTTTGTCCCAACATACGTTTTATATACTTTGTAGTCGAGTCAAGTTCGATTACAACCAAACAAAAAATACCTCAGCAAAAGTTGCCCTATAAAATGCAGTTTGACTTTGTAAGAATTGTATATTTTCAGTTTTTTTTAGCAAAACAAAGCCAAATAGATGATTTCAGCAGCTGTTTTAATCATTCAGAAAACTTGACTTATATTCTTTTAGAACCGCATAAACCAGTAATTTCAAGATTTCTACAGAGGAACATGTAGCAAACGTATGTCTAGTAAAGCGGTATCGATAGGAGAATGAGTGAAATTGGACAGCCTACACTCCATGCGGTAAAATCATATTCCGTATGACGCAGGGTTGTATAGCGGGAGATATTTTTTGCGTTGGCGGACCAAAAACCGTCGAATGGCGTCTCGAGCGATAAATAAATATTATTAGCTGTGTGACGCAGGGTTATATAGCGGGAGATATTTTTTGCGTTGGCGGACCAAAAACCGTCGAATGGCGTCTCGAGCGATAAATAAATATTATTAGCTGTGTGACGCAGGGTTATATAGCGGGAGATATTTTTTGCGTTGGCGGACCAAAAGCCTAAGCCTAAATCGGGGAGCTGCTGCCCCCCGAACCCCCGCTCTAGCTGTTCTTTTTTCTAACGTTATAACGTACGGCCCATCAGGGTTACTTGGACCCTCATAACTTTCTAACGGTGGGGTAGATTTCAATAAATCTGTCTCATAAAGCCGAGTCGAATGGTAGCCAATATAACCATATTCCGGAGAAAAAATTTTGGGTTCCCAAGGGGGACCATTGGGGCCTCAAAAAATCGAAAAAAAATTGTCAGGGATGCGGTTAAAAAGGTTATTTGCTGAACCCGCTCATCGAGCTGAATCGATTGGTACCAGAATTTTACCTGTATCTTCAAAACTGACGAAATTCCGGCTGGGGGGATAACCGAAAAGACCTCTTTTCTCAAAATATTTTTCAAAGTAATCACAGAATTCATTTAGAGAATCGGCCATAAATGGATGATACAAAAATTTGTTAACACCGTGGAGTCTGGAAGTGCGTTTAATGCCACAAGGGTATCCCGAAGTAGTCAAGTGTGTTTGAAGGTTGATGTATTCTTCACAACAGGCGATGCCAACCGTTCTCGGTCATCAGCTTGTAATAAAATCATGATGACTTATTGAGAAGAGTATGACACTCTTTCAAAATCACCAGGCGGAGAGGATTCCGTGATCCATTTGGATTTAACCACCCCCGCCTTGGGTTTTGCGGGTGGTGGTCCGGCTTCCTTTTGCGGAAGCACAGTATCATGGAGACAAATTTTTCCTCGCCTCCCACCTCCACAATTTTTGGGTGGGTAATAGCAAACAAACAATACGTTTACTACGCAAAGCATACATTAAATAATAGCGTACAACATAGAAATTGCAATCTGAAATATATACTACCCGGTGACTGTTTAGTAAAGTTAAATCAGAATGCCGCTTAGATCTGATCATAAGTTTTGGTTATATTTAAAAAAAATCCCGTTTAGGGCATTTGTACGAGATTTTGGTTTGGCCAACTTGGTGTTATGAACGACCCCGCGAAACTGAGCGTCGGATCACATTTTTGTCCATGATACCACGACCCTCCTCCCTAAAACAGAGGAAAGAGTGAGGTCGAAATGGAACGCGTCATGACTGAACAGGTATCATTATATACGCTCAGTGGGGTTACCCCGCCCTCCCGAGGGCCCCGGCAGGTCACCCCAACCACACTCCAGGAAGCGCCACATCCCACCACCACTTTACCCCCGCCGTGGACCCGGCACCCCGTGGAACTTCGGGTCGCGGTACATGAATGGGTTACATGGTGGTGGCATAGCCTTCTCCATTGATGATAAGTCATGATTATTCATATTTGCAATTTCATTGTATATATTCGACCTGCTTAACTTCTACATTTTTCATTTATCGTTACATTCTATTTAGCTTCAAAATCTTTAAAAAAACTGTTCATGTGCTCAATCGTATATATTATAAAATAATTAGCCTGATAAAAAGCGTAACTCTAAATTTCTCAGGAATATAGTTTTATTATAGTCTATAATACAATTAATACATAATTGATGGTATTATCTTCGATAATGACAAGTTGCCTAGCACCACCGTTACCTGCTCCTGTAATCACAACCGTCGGTGGTAATCCATCGGCCGCGTATCACTTTCAATTCCCACCGTCCACCGCATTATCGTCACTCGCAATCGGGGTACCATCCGCAAATCCATCTGCTCCAAGCGCTCTATTTGGTACAATTCCACCACCACTGCCGGCGCCTGCAGCTCCTCCTTATTTATCAACATTCGGCTCAGGCTCGACTCAAAATCCTACAACAGTATTTGTAAATACCGGACCAGGAGGAGGATCAAGCCAGACGTTTCTAGACCAAAAACCGCTACTGAGCAGTTCATTTGGAGATATGAAGCAGTTGAGGACGGTCAAGACGGAGCGTTTCTCCGGTGGTATTGGTCCGGATCCATTGGCTAATGTTATAGTCGTATCAACTACTACTTCTACTATACCTACGCTGTCTTCAGCTACAACGTTCCGAACTACGGGTACTAAATTTGGGACAGAGCGACAGCCTGATCACAACCCACCGGTCGGGTATCGCCAAATGCTGCTAATACCTCCACCGGGGCTTACTACTACATCTTTACATTCAACGACAGCCTCATCAGCCTCCATTACCAACACACAACCGGCGATTGGCACCAGCAGCACGGTTGGCGACGAAAGTCCACGCTGTTTTGCTTACGAAAGCTCACCGCCGCCGCCGTCGCATACTCCGGTGGTTAATGCTGCGGCGTTGGCCGTTCCTCCTCCGCTACCGTTGCCAACGCCACCGGCTCCGAACTACTATAACACCAGCTGCAGCAGCAATCATCCGACTCCACTTGGCTATCCGCAGTATCCGGCCAACTATAATCCGTATGCTGCTGCAGCACTGCTTCATCCAGCGGCGCTATTTCTACAGTCGTCGATGAGTGCTCTCGAGCATCACTTGGCGTCGCGGACGATCATGACTGGTGGCGGAAGGACTAATGGTGGTAGCGGCGGCGTGGATTACGGTGACGACGACGCTAAGGATGTCATTGACGACGTCATCGAACGTCAAGAAGACGAAGATAAGCGTCGCGGCAGTGACAATGACGACGATAATGATGATCTCGATGACCACATCGCCTATCATCATAAGTGTAATCGGCTAGCCACGTCGCCTTCGCTGAACCATGATGCCATTGCTAATCCGAAACGACGACGACTACTGGAGTGTCATCAAAGTGATAAGAACAACAATACTTACGAGGGTAAATGCCAGTACGACGTCGTGAACCGAAACCTATTTGTTGTCACCGAGCATCCAACGCGAAAAGTGTCACCAGCAGAGAGATCAACAATGGACAGCAGCTATGATTTGGCAAGCTTGGCTCAAACTGGTGGTAATCTGGCATCGCCCAAAGCAGACCCATCCGTCCAAATTATTTCGAGCGGTTCGACTACGAGTAATAGCAGTGTAATAAATTCGATTGGGGGTGTATTAACGGATCCTGCCTACACTGCAGTCGTGCCTTTTAGCAGCATCAGCAGCAGCGTTCTCAATCAATCGATTACTACTCCTAGTTTGACCCTCCTTGGAGTTGCTCCAACATCTACAACGGCCACTAGTCATCATTGGCAATCAACAACATCGTCCTCAAGCCGTTTGGCATCTGCTTCATCTGTGACAACATCGCTGCCAGCATTTTTTCCGTGGACGGCAGGTACGTCGTCCGGCGCTGGATCATTGATCGCAACATCTGTCGCTCCGTCAACTCCACCGCTTACTCCTTATCTACATTTATCACAGTATCCCTGGAATTCGTCTTGGCCCACTGTGCCCATGCCACCGGAGCCTCCACCGTATGGTGCTGCAGGATTAGCGGCCGGATCGTCGGCTACATGTTTGCCTCGACCAAACGGATCGCTACTCCCTCAAGCAGTGCCAACTTCTGAGCATCCTTGGATCCAACACTATCATAGTTCACAGCAGCAGCAACAACAAGAGCAAAGCAATGGCGGACAGCAGCCACCAGTTAAAGCGTCAAAACGTAAGTTGCAACAACTAAAAAGTTATTCTGTACAAGTTTTCAAAGTAAATATAATTAAAATTTAAGCTAATTTATCGTTAAATTCACCTTATCTCATAGCATAGCAATGAGATGTTGTCTGGGCTAAACAGTAATTAGCTCCACAAAAACGAGCTGTCAATATTCGCTGAGTTGGATGCTGGTGGTAGCCTCCCCCACCCCGGAGAACCCGGATACCCCCTTGGGACTTCGGATCTCGAGCTTGTATAGACTTAATCATGCATGCCCAAGGTCGGACGCTCCGGGTGGGGGGAGTCGCGGATCTTGGGGTGTCAGCTTTTAGGTCCCAGGATAGGTCAGTCAGGGAGATGGGACAGGGCCAGCGCGGGGGAGGGGAGACCTGGCTCGTTAGAAGATAAAACTACTCTTATCTCCCACTATGAGGAACCATCTATTTCTAAGAGCGGTGATACATTTTATTGTGTCCGTCCGTCCATATGGCCAGATTTTCTAAGTATATCAGGAACAGCCGAGTCTTCCCGTGACCCCATATTTGTTTGCTTATATATACAGCCCACCCGGGATCCACGGTTGACCCTTTAAACATGGTGTCCGCCAATTTTGTGACCTACGTTGTTATATCTAAAATTTTAGACTTCATAAGGAAAATATTGCTCATAGGACATTTGTGTGTTCGCCTGAAAGACGTCTTCAGGTTTTCAGGCGGACACACTTACGGATAGGGTCCTAGGAACTCAAAACAGTCTCCCCAAAGGATCCTTTTCATCTTTTTATCGTTTGTTGATATAATCGTTAGTAACCATTGAAGGCATTATGTAATATAGTTTGATGTCACCGAAATGAATTTTAACGTATGTGTAACCGATGTACTCTTTTTGAAATGATACTATATATATGCCCTAAACCCTACTCCAAAGAACCGTCCAGAGTGTAAAATGCTTTACCTTGTTAAACCTGAGATTATTGAAGTTTTCAAAGTTGCTGGAAACAGTTAAGGGATTGGTGTGATCTGCGTTGCGTTTTTCGAATGATAGTAATATTCCTTTGAACCCGCATCCGATAGAACCAATCATGATTTCGTGGGCTTTTAATCCAATTCTTTAAATTGTTATTTTTGTAGTAACAAAGTTTGGGTCTTTTCCTTTCGCCCCCTCACCAGGCCAAAATTATACATTTATTGAGAAAAATTTTTGGGTACCAAATGGGGAGGAACCATTGGGAATCCAAAAAATCGAAAATTTTTTGCTTTAACTCTGCCACAATAGCTATACTCTGAACCAGCTCCTCTAAATGAGTATAATGGTACCAAGATTATGGCTGTATCTGTAAAAGTGATCAATATCGGCCTGGGAAGGGCGGATGGCTAAAGGAACCCAATTTTTGTTCTAGGATGCTAAATCAGATGGTGTGAATTTTTCAAACGTATCTATGACCCATATACCATTTTTGGAATGGTACTGTTTCATGAATCATACAGGACCTCATGATTTTCAATCTAATGCAACAATTTGTCAAACCTGCGTTTATAGAGGTATTCGAGTTTGCTAAAAACTACGAGATGATTCATTAAAACGGATCTCTGTGTACCACTTGCATTTTTATTGGCAGCCGCCACTCGTGGGTTGACCCACATTCTATATAAACTTAAATTATAGCAGTGTTGGTCCACAGCGGTTACAGGCACTATATTTCTAAGTTTAAATGCTGCAAAGAATAATATCAACGATATCATGATTATGCAGCCTACCGGAACAGCCGATCCACGGGTGGGGTCGGTGTGCTAGGCCGGGGAGGAATAAATTTTCTATTTTTTTGCCAATTTTCAGCCATTTCTCTTTCGATTTTTGCCAATTATTGCCAATAATTTTCCGCGCGCCCAAGGAGGGTCGGCGTTTCGCTCCTTTAGTGGCATAATCCACTCCCCTATGAGTATGTACCTATCCATCAAAATTTTTCGCGAAAGTTCACACAAAGCTTCTTTTTCTACAGCTGACCTTGTATCCTTATTATTTATAATTATATATTATTTATTATTTAATTTAAAATTAAATTTAAGACCTAAATTATATATATTTATAACAATTGTTTCCTATACATTTCAGAACGTACCCGAACCAAAGATAAATATCGCATGGTCTATACCGACAAACAACGTTTGGAATTGGAAAAAGAATTTCATTTCAACAAATATATTACGATACAACGCAAAACGGAGCTTTCTGGAAATTTAGGTATGTAATGTTAATAAATTATTATGTGGTTCAGGTTAGCCAGAAATTGCATAAATCGATGAAGATTAGGCTATACCGCTGTCTTTCCGAGCAAAAACATCAAATTTATGAAAACTATATAGAAAATGCTTTTATCAGCATCAACTTACCTTTCGTCGACATTTTCACTCATAGACTCAAAAAGCATTTGACTAGTATATTCAAAAAATACTATCCAAATCACAGTCTCAGAATCCTCTTCAAAGTGGGACAAAGAAATAGGAGTTTTTTTAATTCAAGGACGAGATCCTGGATGCCTTGAAGTCCTTCGTTGTTTATAAATATACCTGTTCTGCTTGTGAAGCAGACTACGTCGGCAGTACCTGTCGTCACTTAACAACTAGGATTTAGGAGCTTACGGGTATTTCGGCTTAGAACTAAAGGCGTGTTCACACGCTCAAACTTTTTGCTCAAATTTTGAGCAAAATTTGAGCTCAAATTTTCATCCAAATTTGAAAGCAACTTTTTTGCATTTTTGCAAGTTTGAACTTGTGAACACAGTTCAAACTTTTCATGAATGTTCCTGTAGCCAATCATGGACGAGATGTAATACCTGAAAATGTTTGAGCTCAAATTTTGATCTCAAATTTTGAAATATCGCAATTTTCATTTAAAAATCACCGTCAAAATTTGAGCAAAAAGTTTCAGCGTGTGAACACGCCTTAAGAAACCGCTCCAAAATCGTCAATGTCAAAACTCAGCTGTGTTCCAACATACTCGATCGTGTAATAGTTTTACTGGCCCTGAACAATTTTCAGTTATTAATAGCGTCCAAAATTCTCTCAATACTGATCCAACGACCTATTCCGCACACTGGAAAATTTAACTGTCAAACACCTTATCCCGAACCTTAATGACATCTCGGCTGTGAAGCCACAGTTGTTGTTCTATAACTAATGTTTCTTATGGTATATTTGTTTCTGTTATATTTTGAACTTTTACTCTTATTTGACTTCATGTGTATATATTTAGATATAGCAAATATCAGGCAACACTTTAATATATTAGAGGGAATAAGCCAAATTCGTAGGGCGCGTTGGGGACGGGGGCAAGCCGATGTCAGCGGGTGCATAATTTTTATTATAAAATATTCTATTGCAAAAAAATTTACGGAGCCTTTGCAAAACTAAAAAACCAGGTAAAATATCTGTATTATGACTGCTAATGAAAATTCAAAGAAGAAGCTAAGATTACTACTACTAAATAGACTAGCAAATATTCGTCGAAACAGCTGTACTCAAAACAGCGGTATATGAGTGTATACGTAACTGAACGAAAAGTATATGCAACAAAAAATATAAATCCACGTATTGCTA
>JASANE010025486.1:0-28975 GCA_030248225.1 Trileptium ribeirensis | reverse complement strand
ATTATTATACTGTACAATATTGTTTATTCGAATCTATCTACCAGCAGCAAGATGTCTCAGTCTACACGCTCCAAGTCTACCCCAACGGAAAATCCAACCTGTGGATCATGCCGTAAAGAAATTCGATTGAAAACAACGACACGTGCGTTAAATGTGACGTATGTGATGAGTTGTTTCATGTTACAACATGTACATCATTAACATCTGTGAACGTCCCGCAAGCGACGGCTGCTGACAAGGGTATGCATGGTTTTGTGTCTATGTAACAAGACTGCTATAAAGTTATATAAGGGTCAGTTGGTATTACGTCGTGAAATAGACAATTTAACAAATCGTGTTGCCTCAATTAGGTGAAAAATGCTGTTTTGGAAAACAGACAGGCCGATCTTGAGCAGAAACAATTACAGGTCTCTCGGGGGTGACACAGCTAACGCAACCGGGGTATGTATTGTTTCGGGCCGACCGCGTTCATGGCCGCGGTGGTGGTGTATTGCTGTTAATAAAAGAATGTCTAAAACCTTTGAAGTTCGAATTTAATACCCTTGGCTACTCTGAATTTGTCACAGCATATGTTCAGTCCAAAAGAGGCATCATTATTTTTTGCTGCTGCTATCGCTCTCCTAACAATACCTCCCAACTAAACACGACACTTTATAGTCTTATCAGTAACCTGAGCGTTCTATATGACAAGCTGGTAGTATTAGTTGGAGATTTCAACTTCAAAGAAATTGATTGGAAAAACTATGCATGGCCAACGACATGCGACGACTTAGTTTTAGCTTGCGCAGACGCAGGTTTAACACAGCACGTAACAACGCCTACTAGGTTAAATAATGTACTAGATTTAGTTTTCATCAATCAGCCTAATGTTCTCGGCGACTTATTTATTTCGGCTGGGTTGGGGTCAAGCGATCATATGACAGTAAATTTTTCTATCATCGCCGAACACCATCGTCAGTCCCCACGTACGATTACCCGTCCTGATTTTAAGAGAGCTAAATGGTCCTTGGTTCGAAACTTTATAACTACTAATTTGCACAGTCCCATCCACCTCGGTATTGATGAAGCTTGGGCTAACATAAAACACGTTGTATCGCATGCCGTAAATACATTCGTACCTATAATTAGGAAACAAGGCCGCAAAATTAAACCTAAGTGGGCTGACCGACAATACATCACGGCGTTTCAACGTCAGTGCACATATCATCGACGGTTCACACGATCTCGGCTCATGGTTGATTGGGAGTTATACAAGGCGGCTGCTGAAACAGTAGGTAACTACCGAAGCTAACAGAGCGATCAAACGATACGAATATTTAATTGCCAGTAACATAAACAATGATTGCAAATCATTTTGGTCACACGTGAACAGTAAATTGGAGTCTCGTCCCACTGTTGGTCCTCTCAAATTACCGGACGGATCTGTGTCCGCGTCAGAGTACGATTGCGCTAGCGTACTGAATGAATATTTCTGTTCAGTATTTGTGGACGAAGACGTTAGCAATATCCCCGTTCTAAACCATCAAACGATACACGAATTAAATGAAATAATTTTCACGGAAGACGTAGTTATGAGTAAATTGAACACAAAAAGTTTGCCGCCCCAGGAATTGATATGCTATACAATAATATATTATACGAGTGTCGCCACGAAATTTGTTCGTCATTGTGTGATCTGTTCAACCATTCAATGCAAACTGGTACCATCCCGATGGAGTGGAAAACTGCACTAATTACACCAATTTTCAAAAAGGGATGTCGCTTTCTTGTTGAAAATTATCGGCCCGTCAGTTTAACATCCGGAACTTCTAAAATCATGGAGTCAATCATTGCAGATCGTATTGCGCTTCATCTATCCTCACATTACTTACTCAACAAAACACAATACGGTCTCACACGCAAACGCTCTGCTATTGGCAAATTAATCGACTATTTGCAGTGGGTCATACAGGTAGTAAATAGTGGGGACTGTGTTGACACAATATATTTAGATCTTCAGAAGGCATTCGATCGGGTGCCGCACAAACGTTTAATGGCCAAAGCTTCCGCCCTAGGTATCAAAGGCAAATTATTAAACTTATTAGCATCGTTTCTAAATGAACGTCGGCAGGCAGTGATTATTGACGGTCACATATCAGACTGGCGTGTCGTCAAAAGTGGTGTGCCCCAAGGCACAGTACTTGGACCAATACTCTTTCTGATTTATTTCAATGACATTGATAATTCAATCTCCAGCGCTATTCGCAAGTTCGCGGATGACGCCAAAGTGTTTCGGCGGATTCACGCCCATCATTCATTGACTAATTTTGATATAGTAGATTTACAACGAGATATTGACTCTTTTCACGCATGGGCAACAACTTGGTGTATGACCTTTAGCGTCCACAAATCAGCCTGCATACACTTCGGTAGAAGTAATCCTTGTAATAAATACACACTGGGTAATATAGAAATCCCAAGCAAACGCTCCGAAAAAGATTTAGGTGTGATCGTCACAGCCGATCTAAAATTTTCTGAACACTGTGCGGACATTGTCAGAAGAGCGGAGTTCGTCTTGTGGTGTATACGTCGTTCGTTTAAATATCTCAACAAACCTGTGTTTTTGATGCTCTTCCGTTCACTCATTCGGTCCAGGCTGGAATACGCCTCTAGCGCTTGGTGCCCGCACTACCAAAAAGATATCAATTTAATCGAGCGAGTACAGCGCAGAGCAACGAAGTTTGTCCCAGGCTTAAGTGACCTTACGTACGAGGCCCGGTTGCGATACTTGGGCTTACAAACACTTGCAACACGTCGTTTCCGTGCTGACCTAATTTTGCTCTTCAACGCCATCCGCGGCACCGTAGATTTACCAATACACGACTGGTTCGAGTTTGTTACGGATAATAGACTCCGTGGTCACATGTACAAATTGCGTTCCCGTTTACATCCACGCCTTGACTGCGCTCGTCATTCATTTGCATATCGAGTTGTCGAAAGCTGGAACAATCTACCAGCAGCGGTGGTGGGAGCTCCAACGGTCGCGGTTTTCAAGTCGCGTCTCCATGCGTCGGGGTGCCTTCCTGAGCTGTAGCCTGCGTCGCTTTGCTGCCCTGTTTCAGGGCCACAGCGACGACTTACCGTTATTCTTTTGATTCGATTGTCGAAAAAACCGGGTTTTAATAACACGGTTTCCCGGGCGAAAGTCGCGGCGTCTCCCGATGTTGTCGAAGGTCGCCTGGTTCAAAGGTGAATTATCGTAGTGTTATCAGTCGACACACCTCAGCTGATGATTTCGAGGTAGGAGAAGCTGAAAACGTAAAATGCTGTTTGTGGCGGTCTTCCGACTACAGTTCAAGCAAATCCTACTCATCCAGCTCATATTGGTGATCGTTTTCGACTACCTGTACGAAGTGAGGCTATCGTCAGTGAACCTGTAGCGGTGACTATGGAGTCCCGTTATCGTGATTGGGTCGGAGAAGTGCAACAAGAAACTCGACGACCGGTGCCGGATATTAAACCAACTGAATTGGATATTTTGCGCACTACTATGCAGGAAGAAGATGATCGACGGCGGTGAGGTCCATCATTTTCGCGGGCCAATATAATGGAGACACGAACGCACCTGGTATTATGCACGTCAGAGAACCTGGTGCCCAGGAACAGTTACGAACCCAACTTTACAGTGGAACCGACGTAGGTGCTACTGGACGCACTTCGACTTGGTTGACTTTCTCTGGAATGCCAGAAATACCGGCATATGTGCTTCGACATCCCTGGGAAAAATTCAAGGGTGATGATTTTCCTGGCTGGTTAGGAGGTTTCGAACGAACATTGCGAAGTTTTCATGTGCGATTGGATACGCACAAGGTAACCTTATTCACTTTAGCGATGGATGGTGAATTCTCAAGATACGTTCTTCGAGCGGTCGAGTCGATGTTGCCGGAACCTGCTTATTATGAAGACTATGTGCGAGAATTTCTTCGTCATTACGATCTATTGAAATCTTTCGGTGATCGACTGAGCGACTTCAAGGCTAGCATGGTACAGGGTCGAAATGAAACTATTATGGCGTTCAAAGCTCGATTGCTTGGTTACGAAAGTTCAGTCTTATCGAACAACAGCACAACTAATCGGAATGCTTCTTTACGTTCTTGAAAGGATTACGTCATGGAATCGGAGCGGATATACAAACTCGATGTGGTGATCGACACGATGTCGAGGAAGCAGCACGAATTGCCATGGAACGATACGATTTTCTACGACGCTGCGATACGCATTTCCGCGAAGATGGAGCTGATGGAACTGTTCGACGTGGAATTTTACGTAAGACGGTCAGAATAAAGGATGTTTCTGCGGCGGAAGTGGAAATGGTTGACGATCCGCAGGATAGCGACAATGGGAATCTACAAGTAGCTGTAGCACAAACCGTCACGCGTAGTGGATTCGTACCACGTGCTACTGCGGCTCCAGTTCGTTCGACAGGCGTATCGACGTTTCCGGTCACTACTCAGTCGGCAACTGCTAATGGAGCAACGGTAAAGAATGTTGCGGCAGAAAATAGCGAATCGTCTACGACGGAATTGGAACAGTGAACGTAATGGTAACGCTGCTGCGGAAGGAATGCGACGACAACAACGCATTGGAGGCGGTACTCTGTTGAGTACGGGAACTAATTTGCGTGTCAATCCATTAGTGAACACCCGACGACGATGTTTTGCCTGTACGGGTTTTGGTCATATTTCGACTAATTGTCCTTCATTGCCGACAACCACGGCAGGGCAACCCACAGATCCGATTCGATCTGGAGTCCTGACAGTACGACCAGTTCCGCATGTAGCCGAAATCGCAGAGTGGATGGATGCTGTAGATGACGATGAAGTGAATATGGAGTCGACGGGAGCTAATACCGACGAAGAAGTGGTATGGGATTTCGGTCTTATCGAAGCAGATATTTTCTATACTGAAAGTAATCAACAAGCTAATTCGCTGGAATCCAGTGATGAGCATCGGATCATTACCGCGAAGCCACGAGAAAAGCGACATCGAACTGGACGAGTGTTTATCGATGTAGCGCTAGACGGCGTTATTGCTCGGGCGTTCGTCGACACTGGCGCCGATGTCAGTTTAGTCGATGCAGGATTATACGAAATGTCCTGGAATTCTTGGCCATGCGTTAATGGTGCAAGGCGACTTCGTGCTATTAATGGAGGTGAAATACCATGCTTAGGAATTGCACGAATACCGGTTAATGTTGGTTTGGCTACGGTGGAATTTCATCCTTTTTATGTAGTCAAGGAACTAAAATATCCAGTTATTTTGGGTCATCAGTTTTTTGAACAATATCAGGTTACAATCGCTTATCCTGGACCTGATGTCTCAATTGCGGGTGTACCGGTGGAAGTGTTCACCTGGAATTTCAGGGCTGATGATTACCAGAAAGTAAGCCGAAATTACGGATTTACAACGATTCAGCAAGAAGTTGACGGACGAACAGCGTCAGTATTGGAAATACAGGCGGATCCACAGGTTTTCCGTCTGGCACCCAGGTTGTAATGGAAGCAACAGAAGATGGCGCGGCCATTTTCCAAATGGTGCTGGTCACGAGAGCTGTGGGAGTTGTTCAACCTGGTGGTCAACTCTGGGTGCCTATTATAAATACCACCAAGTCAAAGATAATTATACCAAAGGGACTCATTTCTGTACGGATTGAGCCTATGGCCAGTTACCATATTTATTCTCCGGACGAGGACGTAGAGGAAATTGGTCAACTACAAGCTAGTAGTGATGGTTTAGAATTGGAATCAACGCCAGGACATCGGCATTGGGCAGATGAAGACCAACTGCGACAATATTTAAAAACTCAATATGGTCGTAAGGATCAATTGGAACCAATACCTGGTGTTGATTTGTCATCATCAGTGTTAACTGATATGGAGAATAGCTATTTACAACTACTGATGAATGAACATCGTGATATCTTTGCCAAATCAAACGAGGAACTCGGAGATTGCAGTGTAGCTTTGCATACCATCAACACGGGTTCTGCACCACCTATTCAGCAAAAGGCATATCCTGCTCCACATGCAATGCGACAGGAAATCGAAAGACAAATTCAACAAATGAAGGCCACGGGGGCTATTCAACCGTCAAGTAGTCCGTGGGCTAGTCCAGTAGTAATGGTGCATAAGAAAGATGGTACGTTACGTTTTTGCATTGACTATCGTAAGGTAAATGCTTTAACCGTAAAGGATGCGTTTCCGTTACCGCGTACCAACGAGCAATTAGAGTCGTTGCGTGGAACACGATACTTCTCTACTATGGATTTACAATCAGGTTATTGGCAAATTCGTATGGATGAAGAAAGTAAACCCAAAACGGCTTTTGTTACCCACGAAGGACTATACGAATGGGATCGTATGCCGTTTGGTTTAACCAATGCACCTGCTACGTTTCAGCGTACGATGCAAACGGTATTACTTTGATTACTGGGAATCAGCTGTTTATGTTTCATCGACGACATAATAGTGTCCTCAGCTGATTTTTGGCAACACTTATTCCACCTACATCAAGTATGGCAGCGTTTACGCGAAACCGGCCTAAAAGTCAAGGGAAAACAGTGTCATTTTGCTCAGGAAAAGGTAAAATTTCTGGGACACGTTGTTTCACGTGAAGGAATCAGCACCGATCCTAGCAAAATCGAAAAGGTGCAGAAATGCTCTAAGCCTACGTGTGTGAAAGAAGCACGAAGTTGCCTCGGTCTTACCAACTATTACCGACGGTTCGTACCGAATTACGCTACAGTCGCGGCACCACTGTATGAAACGACAAAAGAACGTCCTAAAGGAGTCAAGTTTTCTTCTGGATGGACGGAGGCATGTGATACGGCTTTCGAGCAGCTGAAGGAAGCGCTCACTACGACGCCAATTTTGGCATATCCGGATTATACAAAACCTTTCGTTTTGTTTACGGATGCTAGCGACTACGGTGTAGGCAATGTGTTGGAACAAGAAGATGAAAATGGTCGACTTCGGGTGATAGTCTATGGGGGGCAGAAGTTCTCTCCTGCTCAAATGCATTATAGCATACCTGAAAAGGAATGCTTAGCTATTGTACGTGCGTTCAAAGAATATCGGTCATATTTCATTGGTAATTACGTTACGGTGTATACGGATCATCAATGTTTGACGTATATACTGAACGGCCGTCGAAATTTGGATGGACTTACAGGCAGACTCTTTCGATGGACCATCAAACTGCAAGAATATTCATTCGAAGTAAAATATATGCCAGGGCTTAAACTTACGAATGCCGACGGTATGAGCAGACCACCTTTGCTCCAAATATCGAAGGAAGATATCGAGAAGGCGTATACTTCTGCAGCCTATGAACGCGATGACGCTGTGGCATATGCTGTCGACGCCGATGTTACGCATCAAGAGCTTCAACGAATGGGTCATCCTGGTCCAAATCAACCCGAAATGGTGAATTTACGACACGGTGTCACTGATCAAGATTGGCCATGGTCGCAGGAACGAATTCTTAGGGAACAACAATTGGATCCGGAAATCGAGGAAATTCGGGCCTTTAAACTTGTTAATGGTGAAGTTGTAGGGCTACCGAATGAACGATATCGATGGTTAAGCCGGAATCAAGGAGATTTCTTCTTCCAGGATCAGCTACTTTTTCATCTACAGTGGCGCCATCGACATCAGCGACGCGCTGTAGTATTTACGCAGTTGGTTGTGCCGAATGTGTTTAGATAGGAACTATTGCAACGATATCATGAAAACTTTGCAGGTCATTTAGCCTGGGAGCTAACTTATCCCTTGCTTTCGAAACACTATTATTGGCCAACTATAGCAGCAGATCTACACGTATTTATACGGGATTGCATTGTCTGTAACCGTTACAATCCAGGTGGTAGTCGTAGAGTACCCCTACACCCAATTGCTATTCCGTATGCGCCATGGGAAACGGTAGGTGTGGACATTGTAGGACCAATGCCGGCTACAGAAAACGATAACAAGTATATTATTTCTTGGATCGACTATTTAACGAAATGGCCTGAAGCATTTCCTGTGCCAGATACTACTGCGAAATCCATTGTAACAAGTTTCATTCAAGGTGTTTCCAGCCGACATGGACATCCAAAAACTGTCATCGTAGATCGGGGTGCTGGATTTATGGCAGAGACACATCAAAAGGCTCTGAGTTCGCGAGGAGTGAAACTCAATTTTGTGGTAGCAGATCACCATCAGTCAAACGGCTTAGTTGAACGGTGGAATGAAACACTCATTCGAGTCTTACGCAAAATTGCAGACGAAAATCCAGACTGTTGGGATGAATATATTCCACTAGTTTGTATGGCGTATCGAATTCACCAAATATAGCTACCGGGATATGGATTTGGCAGAGGAACCGCGACACCTACAAGTGCACTCGGATTCGGTACAAAGATACGTACAAGATTTGTACCAGGAATTACAAACAATTTGGACCCAGTGTAAAGATCAATTACGAAAGACACAGGAACAATATCGAGAGCGATACGATCGACGTATTTCGGCGAATCAAGCAGATATTGTCGAAGGCAGCTTAGTCTTCCAGCTTGAGAAAACTGCTCGTGGTCGGGGATTTCACCCCATTATTTCGTACTTTATATAGGGTACAACGGGTGGATGGTCATAACCTGGAAATTCGGGAAATAAACCAACCACGAGGTCGGGATTTGCTAGTTCATAAGGACATGGTAAAATTGTATCTGGGCAATATAGAACAATATTTGGGGTACCTGCGGGTAAAATTCCCATAAACCCGAAAATTCAAGACCTTTGTAGGGTTTGTCGACAAGTAAATGCACCAAATCAACGGGGTAAAAATAAGCCAAAACGGTTAAATGAATGGGTCGCATGTGATGGTCCTCATTCAGAAGTTCACTGGTTTCACTTATATTGTGTCGGCCTAAGTAAATTGCCTACTGCGGTAGAGCAATGGTTTTGTGCAGAGTGCAAATAAGACTGTAGTGGCGGTAGTTTCAAGTTTCATGTGTTAAAATAAATTTAATAAATAAATTTTGTATAGTTTAGACTCTAACAAAAAGTTCTCTCGTTGGATAGAAACCTCTGGTATATAGCACTTGAAACTATGGTGGCTACAAAGTTCATAATATTGCAATGTACTCATAGCTGTTCGCAAGTGGTGTCTCTTCGAGCGAAATTATATGAGCTGTGTTATTGGAAGAATTGTACATGGTTATCTGAAGAATTGTACATGGTTATCTGATTGGCAAATTTTGGACTAACTTTAGTACACTGAACAGTTTCACAATAAGTGTTAGGAACCTTATTTTTCCTTGATTTGAAGTGATTATTTCCTATTTAAAGAAATCCTATCCTTCAATGTCTTTTAAATTAAAAAATGTCAGAAGTTACCCAAAACTCATAAAAAGTTTATCTGAAATTTGTCATCATGTTGAGATGATGCACATAAATATTGTCAATTTTGGTTGTGTATGAAAAACGTATGAAATCTAATGGACGGACCCTAGAAGGAAAAGGAATGCATTGCTGGGAAATCTGCGGATGAGGGAACGGTAGTGTCAATGATTGTAATCAGGATGTACGTTATTTTAGAACGGCGGAGCTCGTTAACAAAACGATCGAGCAGCGAACACGGAGCCAGATCGAAATCATCGCCTATGCACGTTTATTTTATCGGCGACTAGGGCTACCCCGAATGGTAATCTGTGTTCGAACGCAACCGCAACTGGAAATGGCGCTGACGTTATTGCGAGAATCCAGCTGGAACATTTTCGGATTGGACAGCGAAGCTTTTCAGCTACCGCAGTGGTTAAGAGACATAAATGCTCAGGATATGCTAAACCGGGAGGAAGTTAGCATCGGCACGTCGCTAGCGCAACGATATTCGCGTCACACTCGTTACGGGCGCGTAGCACCGTTTTTATCCGAATCGTGGTTCAACATTCGTAATATGACACGGCTCGGTGTTAAGCAGGGTTTTGCGGCGACTATCCAGCTGGCCACACTAGAAGGTTTGGTAGTCTTCATTGATTTAATCGGATTCCGACTCCAAGCGATGCCAAGCATTCTACGCGAATTCTTGGAAGATCGCACGTTATACATTATCACGTGGGCTGGACATTGTGATCGACATTATCTGTCGCGTCTGGAAATTTTGCGTGGGAAAGCACCATTGGATGCTGACTGTTGGCTCGATCTTCAAGCATTGAAAATGCAATACGAGCATGAACAATATGCACCGAAGAGCAATCGGTTGGATGAACAATTTCGGCAGACGTTGTATCAAGAACGGCCAGCTATGACACCATGGGGTGATCTAGCAATGCGTGTCTTCGGAGATACAATCCATGATTATTTTCCACCGCCGCCTAAAGAATATAAAAAGAAAGTGAAAGAATACCGTAAACTCGCTCCACGGAAACGCGTTCCCTATCGCGAGTTTATCGTCTATGCGGCAATGGATGTATTGGTACCGGATCTGACCGTTATGGCTGCGGAGGAACGATCTACGCTTGATGGCGGAATCAAAACAGTGGAAGACGTACGAGATTGGATGAAAGATCTAGTTTGGACATTTTTGCCAATCGACTACTTCAAAGTTCCGCAAATAAAGTTCGATTTTCAGAAAGCGGACCAATATCCGGAAGTCGAAACGACATTTATGCCGAAGTATTTCGATTTGTGCCAACGAACCAATAAAGATTTTCCGGAACATCATTCGTATCCGATGATCTATGTTCGAGAACCGGATGAACTAGATGTCAAACATATGTATATCGCATTGGATACTTCAGAACGAATTCGATGGGCTGCAGTATTGCCGAAATATCAACGTGCATGGAAAATGCCACAACCTGATATTAACCTGCACGGTTAACTATTGACTCCCGCTAAAAGTAAAACTATTTGGTGAGTCATTACGATACGGCGTCATTGAAGAACAACGTCGCAAACATTCGGGACCTGTATTGCTGTCTGATTACGCACATCTTACGGAAAAAGAAAGGGAAGACGCTCGACGACGAGAAGAACGAACAACCTTTTCGGAGGAATTCAGTCCTGGATTGGAGATTGTTGACGAAATAATGGATCAATCTAGTGTGGCTGCGAAACAAAAACCATCTGGAAAAGCACTAGAACCATCAAAATCAATCGCGTCGCAAGCGACGTCAGCGAGTGAACAGCAACAAGGCGTTCCTGATCAATTAGCGCAACGATTGTCGGGAGTTTTATCTCCAATATCGCAAGATGGTGATGAAGCTGCTAATCAAATTATTAGCACGGGTCGGTTACACGAAGCTGTTGCAGCAGTGAATATTAGTGACAATCCGGTTCGAGTTGAGGAAATGTCTGGTCAGGAAATACCCCGGGTGGTATCACAACCAATGGATCATACCGTTTCCTTGGAAGATGTGGCGATGAAATCGGCTGTAGATATGGACGATTCAACTTTTGTCGACCAATGGTTCGAAATCGACACAGTGCCAGCAGATTATCAACCATATCGAACGTCCCCGAGTGGCACGGCACCCGGCTACGCCACAACGGTAGTTTCGAGCGATTTGAAATTGCAATCAAACCTGGCATTGGAAACATCAAGGACAGTAGTGCAACATCCGTCATTACCATCAAACGATACTCCGAATGTAATTAGTGCGATACCTCCGGTGATGGGGCCGTTAGGTAGTCTTGCGTTTACTGTACCACCGCCAGCTATTACTCGGATAAATGCTATGCCGGCGACGGGGTTAGCGAATGTTTCTAATTGGCCTGTATCCAGTGCTTCGACTGGGTATCTTTCGACTTTACAATTTCCGACGGTTACAACAGCGCCAGCAGAAGCTATTGTACGCAGTTTCCTGGTGCTTTGACTTCTATGGATGTATTATCGTCAGCTGCGTCCAAGGCAAGTACTATACCTTATGCGTTGGCACCATTGGCTTCTAGTGCTTGGGCACCGCAAACTACACAATCGGTAATGTCGGCGTTACCATTCAACGTCGTGGGTACGGCAACTACTGGGCCAGCTCAAGAATCTGTTGGACAATCAGAAGCAGCTGCCCTGAGCCAAGTACCTGGGAACGATGTAAAAATGCAATGAAATGGATTGCAGGATTTCATTGGTGAGATAGGTCAACATGAACCACTATTTGTTGTTCGACGGCAACCTATTTGGCCGCCGGAAACCAACGATCGATGCCAAACTACAACTTGTCAACGCATGGCTATGTTCTGCTGTGCACATTCTCGTCCAAGCTTTTGTCGTGCACATATTACTGAGCACGGATGTCATAGTCAAACTACTGCTATCGGTCATTGTGCATTTGGACGATGGGTCTGGAGTAAAGTGAAACACGTGTTACGTGATGTCTGTATTGCTGTACCGTATGTACAATGTTCAAATTGTCGCAGATTACTATGTCCGGATCATGCTGCTACAGACAGCTGCGATGGACAAGATCATCATACCGGATGCTCGACGGTGTTAGAGTTATCTATTCCGGTGCGGCGAATGCTGAATGACGACGGTCAACCGGAAATCCACGCGGGAACTCCGGAAATCGATAACATTGACATACCAATTAGTCGTACGTTTCGTGAACTACGACAGCAAGGTTTCACGCAGATTCGACTACAAGCGGATATGCCTGATGGTACGCGACCTACTAGCTGGTTCATGCCAGGAAATGCTATCCAAACTATACCAGCTGTATGTCGAAGTAACGACGAACAATCGATCAAAATTCAAGCGGAACTTGTACAATTACAACAAGTGAACGCTGTCAACGAACGTCGTGTGACCGAGTTGGAACAATCTTTGCAGGAATCGCAAAACGCTCACGCACAAGCGCATCAAGACGCGGCGCAGTCACGACGACAAACTCAAACAATGCAAACAAGTATCGATCAATATCGTGTTCGCATTACTACGTTGGAACAATGCATTCGCGAACAAACTACGCAAATGGTTCACTTGCACGATCGACCAACTACCGCGGATATGGCAATTCAAACGGACGTGGTTTCAATGATGAGTGCACCGAAGCAGAGGAAAGAGAAACAATCACGGAAGGCAAAGCGACGACGCCAATCTTCTTCCGAATCCAACAATGACACTACTTTTACATTGAATTCGGAAAGAAGTGATAGCGACAGGCAGCCAGTTACAAGAAAACCGCAAACCCATCCTAACGTTGCTCTAGAAAGTAAACCGCTTGATCCGGTGAAACAAGCCGAGCGAATTCTAGCGCAAGTGGAGGCACGACAACAACCGATTATACGGCGAAAGCGAACACCGCTAATACGTGATGAGCCATCAACATCATTTCAAGTGTTTGGATCAGCATCCGCGGCGAAATCAATGGCTGAACATTGCAAACCGCCGACGCGCAAGATTGGAACCCGGTTGGGAGTAGCATCAACGGCAATTCCACCGATTCTTCGCAGCGCAAGTGGATACCGCTGACAATCGGATGCGCAGGCTGTACGCAGGATATCGATACTGTTTGCCATATTTCGGGGCACCGCCATATCTTGCACCGGAACATTATTTACGACCGGTGGGATATCAACAAGAACAAATCTGGCGTATTACGCGAGATGACTATGGTATCTTTGCGTCTCTCGATCGTATCTTACCAGAAATGCCAATTGCGGAATGGGGCACTTACAATCATATGTAAACCCTAACTGGTAATAATAATAACTGTAATAGAACTAATAATGGATCGATCGAAGTGCCTTCAGTTCAATTTTACAGCTATGACAATTGCTCAGCAACAATCATTGATGCTTTAATACTGCCGATGACTATCAAGCTGTTTTGACGATATAATACACAATTGATGACAATATCCGTGAACAATAAATACTGTGCCATTGACATTCGATGCCAAAAGAAGAACAAGACAAATGCCATAATGATGCTTTATTTTTATATTGCTGTATTATACTAAATAATTGATAGAAGAGCTTGTTTTTCTTGTTTTTTTGTTGTGTAGCCATACGGTGAAGTTCTGTTGTCCTAAAACCATTCCAAATAACTAAACTAATTTCATAACAAGCGTTAAAATCTCGTACCTGATCCACCATCGCCAACTGCAATTTTTGTGGACGTGTATGGGTTGAGTGACAGGACTATTGTTGGCAATGGATAGCCGAATGTATCGGCTGAGCATATTGATTTAATTTGGAGCATTTCGTATGTAATGAAGAAAAGCCAAACAGCAGCACAGCGAGCGGGCTTCAGAGCAGCGCTATTTTGTGAGACGCGTGCAAAAGTTTCGTAGGGATGGGGCAAAGACAATGTCTATAGGTAGCGTGTTCCAAGCATTGACGCCTCGATACGCGAAACTGTGTCTTGAGCAGTTGAGTCGAGGCGAAAAACGAGCAGTGAGCTTTAACGGATGCCCTCGCAGATGATCGTTTGAGTTTATAGTGAAGAAGCGTGTGAGCGGAATGTCGATCAGTCCGTGTGCCATCCGATATAGCATGATTAAGTCGGCACGCAGTCGTCGCGTTGCTAGTGTTTGTAGTTTAAGACGACGAAGGCGGTCCTCGTAACTTAAGCCAACCAAGGCTCCAACGAGTTTAGTAGCCCGGCGGTGCACCGCCTCAAGCATATCAATGTCCCTGCTGTAATACGGTGACCAAGACGTGACAGCGTACTCAAGTCGCGACCGTATAACCGATTTGTGATTGGAATGAATGTCGCTGGTGTAAGGTAGACGAAATGACGCCGCAGCAGATACAGCAATCGGTTACATTTCATGGCAATTTCAGAGCAGTGTTTAAACGCTTTAAGATTGTCAGCGATCCATACTCCCAAGTCACGCTCAGTGCTAACATTCGGGATATCTACGTCGTTTAGTCGGTACTGATGACGCGGGTTTGTCCACCCAAAATGCAAACAGGAACATTTATTTGGATTAAATTTTACTAACGAATTTTGTGACCAAAACGCTAGATTTTCTATATCCATCTCCATGTCCATGATGTCATTACTTGGGTGACGCTTGCTGATACGCCGACACAACTTCGTATCATCCGCGAATTTAAAAAGCCTACCGGAAACGTAATTATCAATATCATTGATGTAGTACAAGAACAGGACTGGCCCAAGAACGGAGCCCTGCGGAACTCCGCTAGTAATTTGGGTCCATCTGCTACGGATGCCGTTTACCACGACGCACTGAGAACGGTTTGAAATAAAGGAGCGTATCCACGACAATAACGGGTCTGCAATTCCATACATTTCGAGCTTATACAGCGATCGTAGATGTGGCACACTATCGAATGCCTTCCGCAAATCTAAGTAGACAACATCAGCATTGTCAACACCGTTTACAATTTCAGTGATCCAGTCCAAGAAGTCGAGCAGCTGGATTTCTATCGACCGTTTTTGAAGAAAGCCATACTGTGACTTATTGAAGATGTTGTTTACGCCATGGTTTACCAGTTCCTTAGCTACAATTTTTTCCATGATTTTGCTGACAGCACACGTCAGGCTTATTGGGCGGTAGTTTTCAGTGTCGTGGCGAGAGCCCTTGCCTTTGTAGACTGCGGCGACATTTGCTTTCAAACACTCGGAGGGCGTAGAAGACTGGCGTAGACAAGCTGTAAAGAGCGACGCTAAGATGGGCGATATCTCGACCGCACACTGTACAAGAAACAAATTTGTGACGCCGTCAGGACCGGGAGCGGCGTGTTGCTTGGATAGCGTTATAGTTTGTGTCACTACTTCTGTCGTAAAACGTACCGTTTGCAGTCTAGCATCTGTGACCGCCGTTATAGGAGGGGGAGGATCAGTGGGCTCTTGTTGAAATACAGATGCGAAGGAGCTACTAAAAAGATCAGCAATGTCACTATCCGACGTTGTGAACGTGCCATCACTTTTGGAAAGCGGGCCGATAGCTACAGTTCGGTCATTTTGTCGAAACTGCTGGACGTAAGACCAAAACGATTTGGGGTCTAGTTTGATGTTACTTGCCAACCTTCTTTCAAAGGCGGCACGAGCTCGGCGACATTCAGCGTGGACCAGTTCACAGGTGGCTTTGTAGCGAACTTCATTTTCGTAGGTTCTGTTTCGTTTAAATTTGCGATACGCTGTCGATTGTGCTGCCAATGAGCGCAATGCACGAGCGTCCGCCCATTTTGGCTTGGGGCGGCGATGTTGTACTGTGATCGTGGGGATGTGTGATTTCGAAAGCCTTTTGATACAATTTAAGATATTGTTCCATGCGGTGTTTACGCTAGCGATTATGTCGATTAACGGAGCCAGTTTCAGACCACGCCTGATTTCTGCCCAATTTGCGCGATTATAGTTTAGTCGAGGTTTGGGGGATGATGGCAGTAATCTGACGTCGCAGTATACATCAAAGTAGACGGACGAGTGGTCGCTGCGACCAATTCCAGCTCCAATACGGACGTTGTCGACGAGTCGATCATTATTGGTGAGTAGAAGGTCGAGAACACTGTTTTGACGAGTTGGTTCGTTTACTAGTTGAATAAGAACAGCGTCTAACACATTGTTCATAAAGTCATCACTTGGGGGTGGCCAAGTCTGATCGGTCCAGCAGACCATGCGCATATTAAAGTCACCTGCGAGAATGACAGAATCGAAGCCATGATTTGTTAAATTGCCGATGATACTGTATAAACTCAGGTTTTGTTCCCGAGAGTTCGAGTCAGAGCGATATGCGCAGGATATTAGAAGCTTTTTGTTGAAGGCGGTTTGGATGCAGCAAAACACGATGTGTTCATAGCCAAGCGTATCGATGTCAGTCACAGGAACAGGATTTAGGTGTTTGGCCACAAAAATCAGGACCCCGCCCCCCTTTTTGTAGACCGGTTTGACGAAAAATAGTTGTAATTTGGTAGGTCAAAAACACTGTCATTTTCTGATGTTGCCCACGTCTCACACAATAGAATAAGATCCGGTTAGTTCTGCTCAAACAAAACAAGCTGTAAAATTTGCGTTTTGTTCATTAAACTACGACAATTACATAACATAGCGCGCAAAGTACGTACACGAGTGAATTTAGAAGTGTCATTTGCACTTTCACACAGCTTTTCGGCGTTACCAGAAAACTGTTTATAAATTACTTGAGTATGTGTATCAGAAAAATGTGAGTTCAACGAACTGTATTCAATACCACAATTTTTGGACAGGATTTTACAACAGTTATCACTAACATTATTTAATTCACAAAGTAGATTTACAGACGACAACGATTTACAAAATAATGTAGTTGGATTAGTAACAGAATTTTTAACAACATTACGCAAAGAAACATTATGCAATGAAATACTGGGTACAGCTTCCATATTTTTGGTTTGACTAGTAACTAGTGTGCGCCGTCCCCCGACTGAGCTGTCACATCAGCACTAACATTGGCGTCAATAGCCAGGACATCCGTTACATCTTCAAAAACCTCGTTACGTACTACGTCAGACGCAACAGCAACAATCTTACCGCGTTTGATTTTCACCGATTCACCTCTTCCGACACGAGCTTTAAATTGCTGAACTAACGCATCATTTTCCCGTTGTTGCCGAGGAGTGAGATCCGGCTTCATGTAACATCCTGCAAAGGCCGATTTCGCTATATTTTTAGATTTGCTCAAAACTGTGTTACGACTTTCGTTACTACCGAGGACAATTTTAATAGGTTTGAGTTTACCTTCTTTCGTTTTCCCAAACCGTGTAGCCGCGACAACAACGACGCTTTCTGGAACTCCAATCCCGTGCAGCAGTGATTTCACACATTGATTGTCACTCGCTCCAGGTCGCTCGACGGCATTAGGTTGTGGCTGAGACGGCGGCAGCCCAAACAGAATAATATTTTTACTACGGCGCGTAATATCCATAGTTTCAGACACCGCCTCCTTAATTATATCCTCCTTATCCACTGGTGACGAAGTATTTTCTAACGCGGTAACGCGTTTATCGATTGAATCAACTTTTATATTTAGCTTTGATACATTAACAAGCAGATTTCCACCAGCCTCACGGCAATAATCACAAAAATTATTAAATCAATTAAACTTAAATCTTAAATGCATTAAATCAATTTCACTTTAATCTTAACCTTGGTTTACTGGATTTTATTTTGAACAAATTTCAACAGGATATCTAATCATGTTTTGGAGACTTAAAAATAACTTTTTTCTCATTTGTGAAACGATTCATATTTCTAAATCCATCTTACTGTGTCATGGACACTACATTTTAACGCAAAATCTATTTTTGGTTTTCTCTATCTAGATTTACAAATTCACCCAACTTTGCTACGCTACGTTATCGATCTTGGTTTTTATCTACCTCGGTGTAGTTATATTGTGTTTTGAATACAGGGATATGTTACATAATATGTTTTATTTTGTACTTTAAATTTGTTAATTTAATATGTGATCATATGCTACGAATTAATCTCGCTTGGAAAGAATCCACAGTTGATTCAAAATTAAATTTTAAAATTGTAACAAATCATTATTTATGTGCGACTTTTAATCTCATTAACACAAGTTAAATCTTTGGAATTGGAAAAAAAATTTTCAATTTATTTCTCATTGTTAGAATTCTGCTAAAAACCAAATACAATCATCAGAAATCTTTCAACGGTATTTTCAAACCCAAACGGTGAATTTTGAATTTCTCGCTTACTTAACCCGGGTGTTACTGTTCTTATTTGGTATTGTTATTAATATAAGTCGAGACAAGGTACGGTGTACAGTAATTTGGTTTAGTAATCTTGCTCAGTATTATATTTTACTGTCATAATATTTTAAAGCATTATATTAACATTTTGTATGCATAATATTGTTGTAAATTGCAATGGGTTTAATTATAACTTTTCAAGTTTTTATTCTAATATTTGGACAATGAAAAACTCAAAAATACAAGTTTAACCTGTTCCCTAGAACACATACTCAACGAGCACGTTGAGGAGTCGGGTCCGGGGGATGTCAACTTTTGGGCAGGTCCAACCTTGTATTTCCTCTCCCTAAGACATCACACTTCACTCGTTTCAACTTCAACCTTAAAACTAATATGAATTAATCACCCTCCCCTGGGGAGATCGTGATTCTCCCAGAGGGGCGACTCTTATAACCTCGGTTGTTAGGACATTTTCTGCTATTTTGGGCATGGCGAATCCTTATTTTTTTATATTGGGGTTATATGACTCTCTAGACATAACCTTCACGTTAAAGGGTACAATTCCACATATTTAACATTTTCAACCAAATACCAAGATTAATTCCCTTATCAAAACTTTCCCTAAGGGGGATGATGGTTATGCTTTCCGAGTGGAATGGCACGCGGCCACACCTTGGGTAACCACCCCATTTTACTCCTATTAAGGGGATTATTATTTCCTAAACATGGGTCGAAATTTACCACTTTATAAATTCCCTTATTTTTAGCCCAAATAACATAATTCTCCTGGATTTCTTAATTACTCCCGATGAGGTATATTATATCTCATCCTCGGTAGGGTAACACTCATTTCCGCTTGGGTGGGCCTTTTTCCTACCCTTATATAGTGATACATTACCTCTATACCCTGACATTATAATCAATTTTATTCAAAAATCAATTTTTTTAATATTAAATTTATAAATATACTAAGGTTTTATTAAATGGAGATAACTTTTATCCTAAAGTGGGACTACATCTCTTCTTTTTCTAGGTTTAGAACACCTTAGTCGTCCCACAATCCTAGTTTTCTTAACGTTTGGTGGCTTCTTTCCCCTAATCTTGACTTTACTTATATTCTTGGGTAATTTTCAAACTCGCTCTGTATCTCCACCCCCTTCCCTTTGGCCACCATTGGAGATGTCGGTTACGTTTTGGTAAGAAACGTGCCCCGGAGAAGGCCGATAAGCTCACAAGCGGGAACGTTAACCTAAGGAAGTACTAGTGTAAATCTAAGACCCTAGGATAAGGTCATTAAATAAACGTACGGGTCTAGCCGTCCGGAAGGCTTCGTACGAACCCACAAGGGAAAGTAATAGCCAGTAGTTATTAGGATCTATCACTAAGGCGTCTGGATACTGTTGGCTCTAAGGAAACTTCCTGAAACTAATATCGTAAATCTTAGGCAAAGGATATAGTACTTAAATAAACGTACTGGTGTAGCCGTACGGAAGGCTTCGTACAAACCTCACAAGAGGAACTAATTAATACTTAAGCTAACTTCAAGTACCTAGCAAATAACTATAGTGACGCTCACAAATAAAAAAATGAAAAATGAAGTTTTATTTTTTAAAGGCAGGAATTAGCGAATTTAAAATTTTAGTTTCTATGTAGAGTGGCCCGCACACAAGTATCAGGTCGGATCATTTCGTGATGCTCGCAACCGTTGTCTGCAAAAAAAATCAAAAACCTTCATTTTTTCGTGAGTTTTTCACAAAATATAATATGCCGCCCAGACTAAAAATATATTCTTACAGTATATATGTTTCTCTGCCCTAAGTCGTCAAATCTTTCACAGAATGCTAGCGTGTATGACCATGGAGTGCCGACCGCAGCTTAAGTGCGTGTCGTTGACAGAACCCGGTGCCCAGTTTTCGGTAGGAACCCACCATATCCTTAGGGACGAAATCCCCGGATTGGTCTGCAATGGGGTCCAGTGTCCGGCAATAGTCGGCGGTCAGCTGACGAATTTGGAACCTATTATATCTCCGAACTCATGCTGAGCAAAGATTCAGATGACGTTGCTGATGTAGAGCTCTTGTTCTTAGTTTTGGGTAATCCTTGAGTAATTGGTACCCCGCTGACGGCCGAAGTCACGATCTCTAACTGCCTGGAAAAGCTTGTTCACGGATATTCTGTACTCGTGCGCCACAGACTGATAACACCGAACTCAACCCTCTGAAATCGCCGCCAAAAATTAGTCGACAGCTGTATATAGCTGACATAGCATCGGACGCAATTTGAGACGGCTTTTTTGGTAATAGTTCTATATTATATTTAGCCTTATTATTACCATTTCAAAGTCAAAGTTTATTGGACATCAAGATTACGTGCATACAGATATACACGGCACAACAAAATAGTTGATGATAAATTTTAAGTGTGAATATGCAGCAACCAAGAATATTCAATAAAAAGGTTAGAAAGAAGGACGAGTCCTACTCTCACATCTAACCTACTTTCCGGTTATAGTAGATATATCGATTCAAGTTGATGTCCTTTTCCAACTGATTCTTAAAAGTGCTTAAATCGCTGAACATACGACTGAGCTAGGTAAACAGCTCCATGTATCAACATGCCGCAGAACAAAATTATTTCTCACTGTATTGGTGTGCCACCTACGTTTTACCAGTTATTTTCCGTTTCCTCGTGTACTGGTATTTTGCCTGAATATGAAAAGGTTTTGACAAGCATTTACATCTCCGTCAATACATTTAAAAATCATGCATAGGTCAGCTCGCAGACGCCGCAACTCTAAGGGTTCAAGGTTGTAAAGTCCTAGGCGCTCTTTGAAACTTATAGGAGCACCGTTGTTTCTATAATTTAGTCTTCGAGTAAAATATCTCTGTAGGCGTTCAATTTTATCTATCTCCATTAAAGATGTGGGTGACCAGACTGACGATGAATATTCCAAAAGAGGTCGAATATAGGATTTATAACAAAGCAGCAAGGCATGCGAGTCATAGTTTATAAAACAACGAAATAGCATGTTAGTAATACAATACGTCTTGGAAATGACTGCATTTATATGAGATTTAAAGTTTAGATCGTAATTAACTATTACACCCAAATCTTTTACTTGATGCAAACTGGGCAAGTCAATGTCATTTATACTATAGTGTATTTTTGGATTATTTTTACCAAAATGCAAAACTCTACGCTTTGATGTTGATATGGCAAGCTTATCATTCTTATCAAAGGTAATATATATTTTATATAATTTAACATCATTAGCAAATATTTTAAATGAAACATTGTTTAAACAAGATGTTACATCATTAATATATAAATGGGTCCAAGAATGCTACCTTGCGGTACACCAGATATCACATTTCGTGGTTGAGACAAAGTGTTGTCAAGTTTCACTCGCAATTGTCTGTTGCTTAGAGATACTTTTAAACCGTCTTTGTAGCGTCCCAGTAATACCAAACGAAGGCAGTTTATGGATAAATTTAACATGAAATACAATATCAAACGCTTTTGCAAAGTCAATATACACTAGATCTATGTCCTTTTAGAATCCAGAGCAAACGACCACTCATGTACAGTTTCCAATAGTTGAGTACAAGTGGATTTTTTGGACACAAAACTGTGTTGCTCAGATGAAATCAAGCTGTTTTCTTGCAAATATGATTTCAGAGAATCATATATTATGGTTTCCATTACTTTACACCAACAAGACAATAAAGAACTAGGACACTAGTTCAAAGGTTCACATGAATCGCCTTTTTTGTATACTGGCACAACGTTCGATAGTAACCATGCTTTTGGTAAAACGCCCTGCGCAAATGATTGTTCTAAAATGTATGAAAGAGGTAGCGATATCGCATGTTTTGGTTGTTTTAAGAGAAACTGACTAAAGCCATCAGGAGTATTGCTATGCTTAGGTTTAAGCTTATGCAACGCCTACCATACCACTTGCGGGCTAAACTAAACCCATGAAATTTGGCTTTCTGTCACAGGATAAACATCAGAAGCTACTGAGTTGTTATCAGAAGCAAAAGGTTCAGCCATAATTTCACAGAACGTGGAGTTATCGGCACAAAGAGCATCGTTAGGTGCTTTTAGAGCCATTACAGTACTTTTATGGGACAATTTGCTATTGACGTAGTTAAAAATTGAATTCCTATTAGAATTTTTGATGACAGTTTTCTAGGTATGTTTTGAATTTATCAATAACTTTCACGCATTTTTTGTTAAAAAGTTTATATTCGTGAAAATCGTGTGTCTGTTTTTGGCTAAATGCCAGAGTTTATTTTTATGATTTAACATTTTCTAATGTGAGACAGGTACCTAAACTTGTGCTTTTTAACTTTCTTTGGAACAAAAGTTTCAACAACATGTTACAATTACCGACCAAAATAAACAACATTTACTGAATAAATCATATAATCCCAATTACACTGAGATAGATGACCAGAAATAACAGAATAATCATTATTTCTATAGTCATAATATATATCAACATAGGACGTAGGCTCACCAATCGCATTGCCTAGATTATGGAAATCAATAGATATTTGATCGCCAAACATATCGCCTTGTGAGACGTTGCTAACATTCAACAATTAATTTGTTAAGATTAAGTCAAGTGTGTTGTCGTCCGCGTAGCAAACTGGACCAATTGAGTAAAACGTTTTTCTATAGCAAATTCAGCAAACATAGCAGCTTGGCCATGTTAGCGAGCTCCAGTTTATTTCAGGAAAGTTGAAGTCGCTTAATAGAGTTATTGGACAGTTCACTTGGCAAAGCTCATTCATCTGATCAATTAGATCTACTGTCTATTCAAGAGTGCTATTTATGTTAGAACAATTAACAGGCAATGATTTCACAGAGTAATGTACAAAGATGGCAACTCCTCCTCCACGGGATTTTGCCCTATCTTTGCGGAACACTGAAAACTCTGGACAGTTAATCATTCAGTTTGTAAATTCGTTGTGTAACCATGTCTCACAGAAAGTAATTTTAAAGTTTTCGCTGTTAAGAACGCACTCCAATATTGTTACTTTATTTGCTAAGTTTTGCGCATTAGCCAGTTTGCAGGGTGTTGGAGAAGGATTTATACGCGTACGACTCGCCCCCATATCTAGTTTTCCGAAATAGAATAATGGCTTGACTCCGCCATACAGCTGTTTACGTGGACCGTAATATTTCTACCTGCTCCTTCAAACGAATATTCTACCGGATACCTTTTGCCACCGACGAGCTTGTTGTCGTTCATAAAACATCCCTTATACGCAAACAGTTTTTCGTTTAAAACGACATATTTGGTGCGATTTCGGGGATCATTATTGAGTTCAGAATTCAGACTCTGAGTCTTTTTGTACAAAAGCGATAAACGAATTCGCTCTTCGGTTGTCATTGAACGCCGGAGAAAAATTCCTTTCCACTGTTCGCTACATTTCAGATTGTGGCCTTCACGGAGCACAGATTTCACCACAGTAGGGGAGTAAAGTCTTACTTTAAGCAGTCGATGAATTGAATTGTTTGAATTAGAAACAGATACAGGTCGCTGCTTTTTCGATTCAATTGTCCCCATTCAGAAAACTGATTCCACAGCAGCACTCAGGTCCAAATACTGGACAATTTCAGTTGCTGTTTTGAGATCGTGATCGTTATCAATTTCTGTGAGTCCCTTAATTACAAGACATCAGCGATGAAGGTCTCCTTCAGCTGTGATGATTTTAGGACCGAAATTTGTTCTATCAGCAATGTTTCTTGCCAAAACTTCTGCAAAAGACAGCGGTTGTGATTGTTCAATGTTGGAGGCATTGTCTGTTTGAGTTGTGGGATTTTAAGAGTGTTTCATCGCAGCAATTGATGAGGTGATTTCATTCATTTGCGGTTGCATGGCGCTAAAACGAGCATTAATGGTGTGCGGTACAGCAGCCACAGTGGTTGCCTGGCGTGAAATGTTTTGAAAGCTGCCACAAATTACTTGCACAAAGGTAAATTCCTGGTATTGCATTAGTGATTTGTGCGTTAAGACCAGCACATGCGTAGTGTATCCACCCATCGCAGCTATCACATGCGAAACAGTCTTCACCCTCGCGTTGACATTCGCAGCAACGGGCTGAGCCAGTTGCAGATGTTCTGAACTGTGATGCACGATTTTGGATAGGTCGACGTTGATCAGGTGATTGTTTTGAACCCTAAGCGCCGTGCGTTCGCACTTGTTTTTCTTTCGAACCGTTTGTTGAGGTCCCATTTTGCTGTGACGAACGGTAAATTTATAGGTGTTGTCAGCTTTAATTGTCGAAGTACGTATCTTCAGTACGATGACAGCACATTTTGCTACTGAAAACGTCATATCCGACGTGGCAGCCCATTGCATGCCTGAGTTAAGGTACCGCTGAAGTTGTTTGCCGTCATCGTCTAGGGTATCTCGACTGATGCCGTGGAGGCAAGTGTCATCAGTGAAGGTCCATATGTCACTTATGGAAAAGAATCAATTCAGTGCCCAGCAGTTGTCCTTGTGGGACACCGATATTGATGATTTGGGCACATTATTTTATAAAAACAGGAAGGACCTATTTGAATCTTCATCGGCCCGGACTGACTATTTCCAGAGTGATTTTGTGTTGCTGTGATTCCGAAATAGCGTGCAAAAGGAGGCAAACCTTTTTTGATCAACTGGAGCCCTTATGGTCGACGTCCCATTATAACTCGAGCCCTTCTCTGTACTACTTACGATCTCGAAAGTGTTGACAGAAAAAATTGGCCATTACTGATTACTGAAATTATTTAAAAATGAGGTTTCATTTCAAATAGAAATTTGATTATCATACAAATTGTTCGCTCTGACAGAGAATGGGTGGTATGCTTTTGGTGTAGGGATCACTTCAGCGTCGATGCCTTATATTGCATCATGAAGTTTAGTGATTTTGGTACTTTTGAAATAAACTGAAAAACTTTCAACAGTAAGACGTATATGTATATATGTTCAGCTTGGTGACTACGCGCTGGAGAATTCGTCGGACGCTTTAACACTAACCCATATATACGTACTAACGGGAAATATTACAGTATTAGTGCAGTATAAATAATACCAAATGTTGCGGCGAAGGTGAACATGGGTATTGCGTACATCGCCGATAACCATGCAAACCCGACAGAGGTTGCGATTTTCGGGGGTTTTGTGCCAACAAGCTTTTTTCTAACCTTCCAGCTTTGGAATAGGTGTGATTTTATAAAATTTCAAAAAATTGTAACTCCAGGTTCTGGGGAAATATACAACTTCAATTTGGGTTAATTGATCGTTCAATAAGTTAGTTTTATTGGGTGTATTTTTATCGAGTGATGAAAAATTTTGGCAAGAGGCAATGAACCAGGGGTACCTTAAAATTCCAGGCCCCTGTCTTTCTCCCCAATTTGAAAGGTGCAGCATCTGAGCCTGACTATTTTCCCTATGCCCTAAAGAGAACCTTAAAAATTAGCGCAACTTTTGTGAAAACGTAATTCTACCGCTGGTAGACCGATAAATCTATTTTTATGATTCTTACTTTCCTTACTTACGAGTTCGCAACTTATTTTGACATCGAACTGACATTTGACAATGAACATATATATAGATGTAAATATTCCCAACTATAGCGCAGTTCCTTCCTACCCATTGCCCACCACCAATCGTCAACCATGAGGCCGAAGGGCAGCCGGTAAACTTAAAATCTATACAGTTCTGAAAATGAAGCATTTTGTATTTCCAAGTGACCTTTAGTCCGAGACGACCAAATGAAGTATATTCGTCCTTGGCAAATATAGTATACATTAAAAGTGGCCGCCTAAAGCCAAAATATATTGATATAACGGCAAAACATCATTTGGGCATTCTCGAATTAAGATTTGCCGTTCCCAACCAAAAAAATTTTGCACCTTACCTTGAAATGCAATATCAGGATCTCCGGATTGTCGTCTCGGATAATATCCAGATATGAAATCGTTTCCGGGTAACCTTGCCCATCACTAGCATTTGTATTTGTAAATTCTGCATTTCAGAGTTTATATAATATTGTATTTCAGAGTCTAGTGTATACATAGATTATTAGGATTAGGTAATCTTTTAGTGTTGGAAAATTTGAGTATAGATTAAAATATATAGTAGCGATGAGTTCTGAAAAGATTTCTAGCAGTCAGGTAAGCGCATGTTTCATTGTTATTATTTTGTCACCTGGTGTAAAAAAAGGCGGCATATATTATGATATACTAGTAGCTTGTCTCATCGCCAAGGGATGATGTACTAAATGAGACCAAAACACATATATATCTAAAGCTGTTGTGGAAATATTGTGGTTTATGTTTATTTAGGGTCTCATGGTCGTTTGAACACACCATTTTGAGCCAAACCTGCAGCGTAAAGATGATAATATTGACACATTATTTGAAGCTATGTAGAAGATTTGCTGTACAAAATGCGACCAGAACACTAATACAGCTCGAGCGGTTGCGGAGATATTGTCGGTTTTGTATATTTTGGATACATGGAGCCACTGACTACCCCATTTCGACCCAACAATGCAGTGTAAATAGTGACGACCAATATACACCCATGTAGCTCAAGAGTTTGTGGAAATATTGGTTTTTTCGTGTATTTTAGGGCTCATGCGGCCGTTTGAAAAGTTTTTGAGTCAGATCCTGCTTTCAGAGAAACTTGTAAAAAAGCATAATATATAGCCTTATAGAAATTCTTGCGCTATAAAATCGGCCTAACTTGCTAAGGTATATTCACCAATTGTCGAGATACAATCCATAACTTGTTTTGTCCGACCACGTTTTGAACTGATCCGTATCTACATGCTACACATTTACAACCCCAAAGAGATTGAATTCATTTTTGTATTTAATTAAAGGGCACAAGCAGAAATTTTAAGCTTTCGAATGCGCTATCGTACAAGTCAATCTGCAAAACCGAACTGACTTTGTGTTATGCGTGTCACCAAAAACACCAGAACCATGGACAATTCGAAATTTACCACTCTGGTCAGTGAGAATTCTTCGCTACGCTCGCTCGACGCTCTACATTCAGAATTCAACAGTGTTAGACAAAAATGAAACAACAATTTACCTCACTCTCATTATGGGATGCGTAGTAACTGGCATTTTAAATGGTGCTTGTTCTTTTCAGTGCTATACTCTTTACAGATTTCATGTAACGAAATGTATATCAGCGTCATCATGCGCTTTATAATTTAGTTTGGGTTAACATCTGCTTCTTATTTTGGTATATAGAGCATCTTTACGGCACGTAAAACATACCAATTTGTGTTCGTGCTTCACCAACTCGGCTATTCCATGATGGCAGTGAAGAAACTAAGACTTGTGTGTGGTGTTGACCCTTTATTGGCCTTGAGTGGCCCTAAAAACACCTCCCTCTCCAAAATTTTTTCACCGCCGCAAATTTTTTGTTTTTGATATTTTTTCAATTTTCCAGCATATTTTATTAAATTTTGCCAATTTTTTTGCTATAATTTTGGCCAATTTTGTCTATTGTTCTCATTTTTTTGCTAAAATATCAAACAAAAGAATTGTCCGAAAATGCTCGTTAGCCTTCCTTTGCCTCATGTCGACAAACCTGGTATTCAGGCTTTGTCATCAGCAATCGAACAAAGACTTGCTGAAACCTCAGTTCGATGACTCAACTGTACAAAATGTTCGAATTCATTTCAATTGCTAAATGGCGAAAACAATCTAGTTATGTCCGATAAGAATGATGGTTTTCATCTCAGCCATGCTGGATTTCGGGTTTTATGGCGCAAGTGGTGCAGTTTTTCTTGGATACGTTAACAGTGGAATACAAACTGACAGAAAGCAGGCACACCATAAAGCGAAAATTGGGAAATAAACAAGATATTGCTATGGATCATCGGCACAGCGCAGGTTGTAGCTCTTATCCAGTGTCGGAGTGTCGAATATGTTCGTTTATTCGAACTTTTCTGTGAAAATTTGGAGGCAAACTTAAAAATAAAGATAGTATGAAGGTTCTGAGCTAGAAAAGAGAGAATGGATGTTTTTTGTTTAAAAATGGTGACTATAAATCCCTGCTTTTGTATATCTTACTAGTTACCAGTTGTATTACAAAATTTATAGACTTGTATCGTTCGAAATTATTGTGGAATTAGCATATATGTATATAGATTTACCCAACTGCCAGTTCCGCCGCGAAAACTCTGTGACTACCTCCCGACCAAGCTTGTAAAAATATGTGTAACAGATCCTTACGGATCGTTACGAGGTGGATAATCCTGACCACAGCCTAATGG
>JASANE010025484.1:0-63935 GCA_030248225.1 Trileptium ribeirensis | reverse complement strand
ATGTGTAGTTCTACGTTCAGTTACGTATTGTTCAGTTGATGAAATAATGCCGCACACTGTCAATAAAATTGCCATAAGACACGGTTTGTTTGACAATGTCGAGAAGTGGCAATACCTCTAGCACCTTTGAAAAATTTTATAAAAACATGATGGTGTCTAAGACATTCTGTTGGCGACAGAGTGCCTGATACTGTGTGGTGTACATATGTTCCAAACGCTGGATATATTAGAACGTGAACGCGGCATTATGATTTTGTGCAATACAGCTATTTATACCATATGATGATGTTAATAAGCTAGTTTGAATCGAGTTGAATACATAGAAGATAACGATCATTAAAGCTAGCAACCCTCTAAGGTAAGTTTTGGCTGCAACGACAGTATCTATTACGTCTGCAGTGTGGCGACTTTTGAATTTAAGTCATTGTTGCGTTAAACACGCTCAACGTGTTTCCAGAGTATCCCATATAGAGGCATTTTCATACTGTGGTGAAAACTTATATTCCCGTTATATATATTTCAGTGAAGTCTGCCACCTCAGACAGAATCAATCTCTCTAATATAAAGTTGCATCACCTGTTATGCTGAACGTTGTTGTTAAATATTGTTTATTTGGAAGCAAAACCAATTGTTTTTCTAAAATTAGCGTACATTTCACACAAGGTGCACTCAAAAATAGATATATATATATAAAATCCTTTTACGTGTTTGACCTGTGTATAACTCTTCCAGAGTACCAATTTTCTAAATCTCATTAGTTAAAATTTTCATCAGGTACGTGTCCAGACTTTGTCACTTTCTAATTTGTACTTATTTTTATATATCTTTAAGCGATTTTCTGCATTAGATAGCATGTAGTTAGAGGTTAGATTAGATTTCTCTGAAAATCCATATCTATAATCATTTCAGACAAATATTACGTTATGTCGCTCAACCTTATTCCGCCACATCAACTCGAACATTCGCACCCGGATTCTCGTCCACGCGGTGTAAAAAATAAAGACAAACAGCTCAAAATATTCGATCCGCACCACGAAGCTGAATATGCTGAAGTATAACAATGTTTGTTGTATTTATTAATACAATTAATCATAACAGTAATGGCCAGTGGAACTTTTAGGAACAGAAGAAGAACGCAGGCTATGCTGTTCTCGATACACTAAACATAAGCCTGAGACTTAGCCTGAGCAAAGGTCCTTATACTAAGCCTAAGCTAAGTCAGGGGACTACCGTATCCGTAACCCCCGCACTACGCTATGCTTTTTATCCTAACGATAATTCGCCGTGTAATTTTTGATTTCGAATGGTTGTTATTCATTCGCTTTGCAAAGATCATTACCTAATGAAGCAGCAGCTCCTAGCTCAGCGGCTTGCGTACGCCGCTCGCAGTCTGAAAAGCCAGAGTCGATTGGAGCAACAGTCTCCAGTTTGCCGTGTGCGTTTGCTTTCGAATGCGTCGTTATTCATTCGCTTTGCAAAGTTGATTACCTAGTGGAGCAGCAGTTCCTAGCTCAGCGGCTTGTGTCCGCCGCTCACAGTCGGAAAACCCTAGTCGATTGCAGCAACAGCCTCCAGTTTGCCGTGCAATTTTTGATTTCGAATGGTTCTTATTCATTCGCTTTGCAAAGATCATTACCTAATGAAGCAGCAGCTCCTAGCTCAGCGGTTTGTGTACGCCGCTCGCAGTCGTAGAATCGAGAGTGGATTGCAGCAACCGCATTCACTGTGCACACCGCATACTTACAAATTAGTTTTTTGGAATTGACGGCAAAGACATAATAATGGTTGAAGTAGAAGTATATATACAAGATTTATGTAATTTAACATAACTAATTGAAGTATAAACAACGTGAAAAAACAAATATTTCGCCTTTAATTGAACCAACAGATATATATGAGCCTTTGAAAGAGTGTTTTCGGAAAATGCCGTAATTTCTCGAATATTAATTCATGCAATCAGGTTCAAATATCAACCATCTGCCTTAGCCATCGGTTCAAATTTGTCGGATTCGTTTAACGTATTGCTAGTGTATTAACATAAATTGCCTTTACTGTTTTTAATGTATTTGTTGATTAACATATGAACAATGCGTATTATACTACAAAACCGTTGGTTAAGGCAAGTAGTTTATACTGAAAACGTGACTGCCATTTTCCAAGATTCTATCTAAGGTTTAGAGGGATACGGATTTGGGATTCAGTTTTCCTAACGAAGCGTTTTGAGCATAGGTTATTCGGTTATATACTGAATTTTTCGGACGTCCATGTTTCTAATGTTGATTAACATATGAACAACGCTTATTATACTACAAAACCGTTGGTTAAGGCAAGCAGTTTATACTGAAAACGTGACTGCCATTTCCCAAGATTCTATCTAAGGTTTAGAGGGATACGGATTTGGGATTCAGTTTTCCTAACGAAGCGTTTAGAGCATAGGTTATTCGGTTATATACTGAATTTTTCGGAGGTCCATGTTTCTAATGTTGATTAACATATGAACAACGCTTATTATACTACAAAACAGGTTGTCGAGGAAAAGCTGTTTATAATACCAAAAAATACCCAAGTATTGCATAAGTTTATCAACTTCATAGAATTAATAAGGCATAATAGTATTTTGTGGTAAGTTGTGCCTTTTGCTTCTTTGATCCGAAGCCGATGGTCCAAACGAATTTCCCATCGTTTCTGTATCAAATCTTGTGGCACCTAACTAAATGGCAGCTAAGCCTTGCGACTTTCCAACGTTTTCAATTATTCGAACATCATTAATCAATGCTCAGTTTTCTTTGCATCTGAATATTCGTTGATTGAGGTGCTTAATGTGTATATATCCTTCCCAACTATCGTTAAGCCTCATTGGTCAAAACTCGAGAATGTATTACATTCAACAGCTTTACATCAAAGAAGGAACCCCACAATACTATTTTGTAGCAAAGATATTATACTCCATTTGTCGTGCCTTTTTCTACTTTTCTCGAAATCCAAGTTTAAGGTGTGAGTGCGACACAAACGGTTCACACGTATTTCTATTCGGTTATGAATCGTGTATTGTTACAGTTAATAGTATAATGTAGTTTTTATTACATAGCTAAGCTTTACTATCTCGTAATATATATCTACCATTTTGTTTTGCGTTTGATTAATGGTTTGGATTCCTAAATTGTACGAATTAAAGTTCGATTTTCACGGTAGTTCTCGCCGACCGAGGCGCTTAGTAAGTATATTATTACATAAATTACTGGTTTACATTTATTTAATTATTTATTTATTTAATTTAAATATACGTAGTAGGTATATATGCCTTAGATATACGTATATTACAAAAAATTATTTTATGTCAGTAATTAATTAAAAAAATTTTATTTGACAGGATATGGTCGCGTATATGCGTCAGTTGGAATTGAAAAGTCAGCCGCGTGGCCATGTTATCAACCCGGTCCTCGAGTCAAAATCTCGCTCTACTTTAGTCGATTGGTTGATCCAAGTTCAGGTAATACATAATTGTTAATATTTCTATGCAAATTTTCTCGTTCAAAAATTAATCAACAACCTGTGCTGATTACAAAATTGTGCGAATTACACCAACGTATTTCTGCGTAAAATAGTAGAAAGACAGAAATGTGTTGCTTTTACACAACAATATATGAATTACCGGGAACATCAAGGAAAGGTAACGTGTCAATCTCTGGTGTACGAAAATTACAGGAGCATCATATTTTATATGTATATGTTCTAGTGGTGTGGGGTGCTTCTAAGGACCGGATGACCTATGCCATATTGTTTTCCTCTAGGCTCTGTGGGGTGGGGTACTTCCAAGGATTGGATCATCTATGTCATATTATTTTCCTCTGAGCTCTGTGGGGTGGGGTAGACCGAACTACCTTCAATCAGAAAACTACTAAAAGTGGTTCACCTGAAAATGTCCTTTCGCTGAGTTGATATTTTAACAAACTTTGTAGGAGTTACCTTTTACTGTATCGGATTTACGGTTGCACAACTTTCGCAACACATATCCACCAGAGGGTTGCAGTTGAAAATTCAACCCTGTTCGCTGAGCTCTGCTTTACCAACATTTTTTCAAACATACTTTTGCAGCATCATGAAAATGAAAGAAAGAATTGTAAAATTGTCAGCCAAAACGTGAAGAATTTACCTTATACTTAAGTGATCAGATTTTTCTTTTTTAACGCCAAATGTACAAAGAATGATAAATTTGACGCTAAATGGCATGTAATACCACGGAACCAGATAAAAGAAAAACAGGGTGATTCGGACAAACATTATAATTTAAACAGCGGGACTGATCCCAAATCTTTTTCAGTAGATGCATAATCGGACACCCATCAAAATCTTTTTCACTCTTAGCAATATCCAAATTCATCTTTATATAGGATAGTGTTGTGCTTTCCACTTATTCTACATAAACAAACGTGGAGTCTTATATATCCATAAAAAGTGCAACGTTGTTTGCGCTCGGAGTACTGCATACTTATGAGTTTTTGCAGCATCGGATGTAATCAGGTTCGGCCCAAGTAACCCTGATGGGCGAAAATATAATGTAGGCCATGCCGTTTTCGATATACTAAGCCTAAGCCTTAGTCTAAGCTTAAATCCTTATATGAGATCTACACTGGACCCCCCTCTCTAAGCTATTCTTTTTCCTAACGTTATAATGTGCCGCCCTCAGGCTTACTTGGGCCTCAGGTTCTGCTTGTTCTCAATAAGTACTAACATTTTGGTTGACATTCTGTGTAATATAAGTATAGTAGCATTCAATGTAACTTGTCTAATATGTTTTAGCACCATTTACAACTGCAACAAGTCACGTTATATGCAACTGTGAATATAATTGATCGCATGGTTCGTAGAGTGCACATCTCAGGACGACATTATCAAACATTGGGAATTACAGCTCTGCTTATCGCAACCAAAGTCTTCGAACGCTATGCTGCAGATGTGGGTTCAAATTTATTAGATATAAACTATTTCATACTTTTTTGCAGATTAACTCAGGACGACATTATCAAACATTGCGAATTACAGCTCTGCTTATCGCAACCAAAGTCTTCGAACGCTATGCTGCAGATGTGGGTTCAAATTTATTAGATATAAACTATTTGATACTTTTTTGCAGATTAACTCAGGACGACATTATCAAACATTGGGAATTACAGCTCTGCTTATCGCAACCAAAGTCTTCGAACGCTATGCTGCAGATGTGGGTTCAAATTTATTAGATATAAACTATTTGATACTTTTTTGCAGATTAACTAAACAGCAGAAACAGTTTAACACTTTAACAGTTTAGAATAAATCGGGGGCTGCCGACCGCCGTACCCGCTCTGCACGGAGCTGTTTATTTTTAAGAATATAAAGCTACGCTTCCCAGCTTGACTTTAGTTATAGTTTATTGATAGTCACAAATTATTTTATATTTTATAAACAAAAATATAACCTAGTGTAAAATATGCGTTCATATCTTAACAGTTAATCTTAACAGTTTAGAATAAATCGGGGGCTACCGACCGCCGTACCCGCTCTGCACGGAGCTGTTTATTTTTAAGAATATAAAGCTACGCTTCCCAGCTTGACTTTAGTTATAGTTTATTGATAGTCACAAATTATTTTATATTTTATAAACAAAAATATAACCTAATGTAAAATATGCGTTCATATCTTAACAGTTTAGAATAAATCGGGGGCTACCGACCGCCGTACCCGCTCTGCACGGAGCTGTTTATTTTTAAGAATATAAAGCTACGCTTCCCAGCTTGACTTTAGTTATAGTTTATTGATAGTCACAAATTATTTTATATTTTATAAACAAAAATATAACCTAATGTAAAATATGCATTCATATCTTAACAGTTAATCTTAACAGTTTGGAATAAATCGGGGGCTACCGACCGCCGTACCCGCTCTGCACGGAGCTGTTTATTTTTAAGAATATAAAGCTACGCTTCCCAGCTTGACTTTAGTTATAGTTTATTGATAGTCACAAATTATTTTATATTTTATAAACAAAAATATAACCTAATGTAAAATATGCGTTCATATCTTAACAGTTAATCTTAACAGTTTAGAATAAATCGGGGGCTACCGACCGCCGTACCCGCTCTGCACGGAGCTGTTTATTTTTAAGAATATAAAGCTACGCTTCCCAGCTTGACTTTAGTTATAGTTTATTGATAGTCACAAATTATTTTATATTTTATAAACAAAAATATAACCTAATGTAAAATATGCGTTCATATTTTAACAGTTAATCTTAACAGTTTAGAATAAATCGGGGGCTACCGACCGCCGTACCCGCTCTGCACGGAGCTGTTTATTTTTAAGAATATAAAGCTACGCTTCCCAGCTTGACTTTAGTTATAGTTTCTTGATAGTCACAAATTATTTTATATTTTATAAACAAAAATATAACCTAATGTAAAATATGCGTTCATATCTTAATAATATGACTTATAAATAAAATATATATATATGAGAAGCATAGCAAACTCTTCCAACATCTGATATTTCATTGAAAAATTAGAAATTGAGTAAAATCAAGTTTTTTCAATTTAACGTCGAAACGATTTAATGCTAGTAGCTTGACTAACATTTTAGCCCGTCAATAAATTCAGGCAAGTGGTTCCAACGATTGGTTACCCTGATATGAAATCCATTCTTCATCGTACCATTCTTGTAACATGTTAGCAACAACAGCAGTTACGGATATATGTAACTCCAATATAATGCCCTGGGCCCTATCGGAAAACTTGACATCATTAAAACGAGCGCAGTCAAAATTCTTTAGTAAAATTCTTTTTTTCTATAAATTTTAGCGGAACCGTCATATTTTATTTACATTTTCCCTAAAAAGTGGGTAGTTATCGGTCTTTGTGTTGCTGTGAACCTGTGGAATACAATGCTTTGTTGGTTAAAGATGTAAGCACGTTTATGCGTATTCATAGAAAGCTACGAAACTTGTGGGAAGGTAATTTTTAAAAACTATTGAAGAAATGCTCATTTTGATTTTCTGAAACAATCGCTGAGTTCTTCCTTTCATTTTCCGAAACAGTCGATGAATTGCCCTTTGATTTTCCGAAATAATCGGTGAACTGCACCGCCTGATTTTCTGAAACCATTGACGAATTGATTTTTTGATTTTCTGAAGCTATGTATAAATTGGCAAAGCTTACGGTGTGCTTTCTGTGAACGACGCATTACTAGTGGCGGAGACGGAACCATCAATATTCCACCTGATTTTAGTTTTCAACTCGGAGTTTATTAACCATTGTATCTAAAGCCAGCCACAGCCAGATTAGCCGAAATATATTTCCAACATACATTAACAACTGTTTACATTACATGGCAGCATATTCTTAAATAGCAACTTATCCTTTCGGTTAAATTTAAAACGATCTCCAACAGACTATTCGGTGATAAAAATTGCAGACTATTTGAAATAAACATTTCCGCCTTATTGACATAGACAATTAATTATACATCCCGATAGAATTTCGAATATTTCACGTGCCAAATTTTCAATCTTGTTACGAATATTTATTATTTTCACAGAAATTTCAGTTATATATCGTATTTGATTTTTTTACAATTAATTTACGATAGACTTACTCTTCATTTAATAAACTGTGTTTAAATATATATATATCCCACAAACGCCAAGGTGAATCAACTCCCAGTTGAAAACTAAAATCAAGTGGAATATTGATGGTTCCGTCTCCAACATAGTAGTGCGTCGTTCACAGAGATATGCGTGCACGAAAAGCACACTGTGAGCTTTGCAAAAAAAGACAATTTATACATGGCTTCAGAAAATCAAAAACTCAATTCATCAATAGTTTCAGAAAATCAATGGGCAATTCATCGACTGTTTCGGAAAATGAGAGGAAGAATTCAGCAATTGTTTCAGAAAATAAAAATGAGCAGTTCATCAATAGTTTTAAAAAATTACCTGCCCACAAGTTTCGTAGCTTTTTATGAATACGCATAAACGTACTTACATCTTCAACCAACAAAGCATTGCATTCCACAAGTTCACAGCAACACAAAGACCGATAACTACCCACTTTTTAGGGAAAATGTAAATAAAATTTGACGGTTCCACTAAACTTTATAGAAAAAAAGAATTTTACTAAAAAATTTTGACTGCGCTCGTTTTAATGATGACAAGTTTTCCGATAGGGCCCAGGGGCATTATATTGCAGTTACATATATCCGTAACGGCTGATGTTGCTAGCATGTTACAAGAAAACTACTGCCGCTGCATTTTTGTTAAATTGTATTGTCGCTACAATAGCATTGAGCAAGTTATTGATGTTGCAACATAAATATAGTTTCTTTGTTTGGTGCACTAAAAGCAAACGTTATTGCAACATCAATATTCATGCGCAACGCTATTGTTGGGACCAAAAATAGAAAAGCATTACACTCTGCAATAATATAACGAAAATATATCGTCTTTGCAATAGCTTACGGTGTGGTTTTCGTGCACGCAGATCTCTGTGAACGACGCATTATGTCTTGGTTTTATTAGTTTCCATTTATATAAGTCCTCTTAGACATTTGTTATGAGAAATTTGAAAAAATCTATGGAACGTCAAATTAATGTAACCAATAAGGTTGAAATCTCCTACAATAGCTTCTGGATAAAAATATTGTAAAGCCGATTTAATATAATCAATTACCGGGTCACTATAGGCAGTGGAGGCAGAAAGCGATCGATAAATACAGACGAAAGAGCCGTTAATACAGACGTTGACGTAGGCATTCTGATCAGCAATACATGCGCCAAGGTCACAAGTCTCGGTAGAATTGCGAGTGCTCCGAAGGGAGGGAGGAGCGTGATCAACCGGTTAGTGGGGGAGTTCCTCAATGCGGGATAAAGTTTCTAAATTTTTTGGTACTCAAAATTTTTTAATTTTTCCAATTTCTTTCCAGTCTGCCAATTTTGCATCAATTTTTCCTAATTCCACCAATTTTTGCCAATTTTGCCCAATTTTTGCCGATTTTCCCTCGGTTTTTCCTTATTTTCGCGGCGCGCTTTGTGAAACAAATTTTTGCCAATTTTGCCCAATTTTGCACAATTTTTGCCGACTTTCCCTCGGTTTTTCCTTATTTTCGCGGCGCGCTTTGTCCACCAATTTTTGCCAATTTTGTCAATTTTGCCCAATTTTTGCCGATTTTCCCTCGGTGTTTCCTTTATTTTCGCGGCGCGCTTTGAATGGTGAAAGGGCACGGTGCTTCACGATAAGATAAGGTAGTTTTCTCAGGAGGTGGATTGACCAGGCGCCGAAGGGGTTCGGGTCTCATAGAGGAATAATCCCCAGTTACCCGTATGAGCATGTATGCTGATAGGAATCGAAAAAAACTCCAAGTTATGATCGCTGTGTCGATGTTTATGTCCCGTTTTGTGGCTTTTAGCAGTTACAGTTATAGAAGTGCAAACGTAAAGAGATGCCAGTTCCAACACGAAGACGCTGTGTTACCTTCTGTGCAAGGTCGTATCAATGACAGGTGGTTAGAATTAGGCATTCATGCATATGCAGACCTATACGTGGCAAAGATTTTAACAAAATTCATCATTTTATATGGTACTTAACCCAAAATTGCACCAATTTCATCGTTTTTTCATAAAAAATTATTTTTGATTTGAAATTGCTACCAAATCAAAACACAAACTAAAATTAAATATTTGTTCGACTTGAGTCAATTCGCAAGCAGGGCGTCTTGGATGAGAAAGGAATGGGATCTGACCTGAACCTAAAAAGGAAGTTACAAAAAAGATAACTCCATTTTTTGATATTTCATGCTAAGAGGAAAGTTGTTTGTCCACTAGTTGAAAAATTTGTTTGCAGCTAATAAAAATGTAGCACGGCTTTTCCTATTTTAAACGAAGAAATTCATCAACTTCTGACATTTATATGATATGAAGTGTAAATGCAAATTTGACCGTATTTGTACCAACCTGCAGTAACCGCAATTGCAGTCAAACCAATTTGTTTGAAATATTTTACTGGAATCTGAGACATATAGTGGGCCCGCTGGATTTGAATTGACATAACATGCCGTGAGACGTCCTACATAATTTTGGCCAGAAAGCAGGTCAACACAAGGATGACATCCAGTAAGCTTCTCTTACTACGATCCAAATGTAGTATTCCTAAATAACTACCTCAGAAATTGTTTGAAAATACACTTTGTTTGCAAGGGAATGTTTAACACATCACAGTGCGTTGCATGAAAAGTAGCAAAGTAGCGTGGTATGCAAAGTAGCGTGGTATGCAAAGTAGCGTGGTATGCAAAGTGGCGTGGTATACAAAGTAGTGTGGTATGCAAAGCAGCGTGGTATGCAAAGTAGTGTGGTATGCAAAGTAGTGTGGTATGCAAAGCAGCGTGGTATGCAAAGTAGTGTGGTATGCCAAGCAGCGTGGTACGCAAAGTAGCGTGGCATGCAAAGTAGCGTGGCATGCAAAGTAGAGTGGTATGCAAAGTAGCGTGGTATGCAAAGTAGCGGATTATGCAAAGTAGCGTGGTATGCAAAGTAGCGTGGTATGCAAAGTAGCGTGGTATGCAAAGTAGCGTGGTATGCAAAGTAGCGTGGTATGCAAAGTAGCGTGGTACGCAAAGTAAGTAACGTGGTATGCAAAGTGGCATGGTATGCAAAGTAGTGTGGTATGCAAAGCAGCGTGGTATGCAAAGTAGCGTGGTATGCAAAGTATCGTGGTATGCAAAGTATCATGGTATGCAAGGTAGCGTGGTATGCAAAATAGCGTGGTATGCAAAATAGCGTGGTATGCAAAATAGCGTGGTATGCAAAATAGCGTGGTATGCAAAGTAGTGTGGTATGCAAAGTAGTGTGGTACCCTTCGGGTGGGGTAGACCAGTGTATCGGAAGAAGGAGTGCGAGGCCGCAGAGGTGTTAGCCACATGAGCCTCTGTTTCGGCATCTATGAATTGGCAATATAAAATGTGATAAGTAATGTTTAGTATATATATTTTTCGTGTTTTTCAGGTAAGTAAATTAGTTTATTTAACTGACAATTCGTGTGAATACGAAGACGTTTTACAAATGGAACTGGTAGTGCTTCGAACACTCGACGGTTGGGTAACCGCGGCTCATCCGGACTTTTTCGCTGAGCGATTTATCAGCATCGCTCTTGGAATCATTCCCGAAAACGATAATTTTGTAAGTTTTTTTGCATTTTTATTCGCATTACCGTGATTTTTAAGCTAAATTTTGATGTTCGTTTTAGGTAAAAGTTTGCTATCGCTGATTTGTAATATATACGACAGGATCTCAAACACAGTGCTCGTTATCATTTTTGTAACTATTTCATATCTAGTGTTATTAACATCAGAGTTCTATTTTGGTAAACATAGGACAGCAAAATGTTTGGTTATACTGTTTTCGCAAAATGACACTACGAATTACAGTTGTTGCAGCCAGCCTGAGAAACAATACGATGTTAAATATTGCATGTACAACTATTTCTGTTACTAATTCCTACTGTTACGATCGGAGCTCCTGTACTAAACGTTAAACATATGACATAAGATTTTTACAATTTATCTGTTCCCAACTGTTGCTAAATTGGAGACTCTCCACAAAGCTTGAAAACCGTGTCGCAAAAGTTTTGAATCGCAAAACTTAAATTTATTTCAGTAAATTACTAAATTCAGACAAAACGCTAAATGGGTACCTCCAGTTACACAATTCAATTATTTGAACCAGTTACAACAGCTATACATGCAATAGAGTAGATCTGATAGTGCAATAGTTTGTAGCGAATCTAAAAATGCACTATAAAGACATTTAAACTTGAAGGCCATTATGATTTTACAGGTCCTTTCCTAGAATCGCTCAGCCTAACGCCTAAATCTAGCCTTAGATTGGTATGAGGCTTGAGTTTTTCAGCCAATAGCAAAAATTATACACACAGAGTTTGCTTATACAGTGAAATCGCTGGGAACCAATCAAAAACTGCGCTATGAAGACATTTTGACTTTTTCCACATTTGTTTTATTACAAGCAATTTGGCAAAGATCAGTTCGCGGTAAATAGGAATTTCATCATAACTCACTAGACAAACTCCACTACATTTATATAGTTCTACGGGCTTTTGAACATACTAATGTTTCAATGATTATGCATGTTTTATGATAAAAATTTCTAAAAATCAACACATACAAAAGATTAATTTAACGCACAGAATTTGCAAAAGCCCGTATACCCAGAAATTTGACAGTCCTTAATGCAGCAAGCATATTTACTAGCTATGTAGTTAGATTTTACATTGGCGATTTACCACTATAGCTAAGAATTGTTTCTTTTGATCAAGTCAGATTCGACAAGGATCATATTTGTGGCTATCATGCTTCAACCCGTTACTTATTAAATATAGTTCCTTGCGAAATCATTCTTTAAACGGTGCGTTTGTCTAAAATAACTATAAAAATATTAATCTTTCATTAAGATGGGATTACAGGCGCAGCATCGCTTGACAAATTCGTCCCATGTATACTGTACAAAAAAGTCGTAAAGCCAAGTTTGGTGATAACGCACATAAATTTTAATTTGTTACTTTCAGAAGTCCTTTTTGAAGGTGGGCCTTGGAATATGATGAACCCATTAGAAAGACTAATGTGCAGTTGATTCTAGCCACAGTCATCCGTCGTAAGGTTTAAGTAATTTCACATTCGTAATTTTGATGATATTTATGTTCGAAATGGCAAACTCGTGCGGCTGAAGCGAGCGAATTAGTCTTCGGTATGACCTAGAGCTTCCAGCCCAACTGTTATTAACCGAAAGGCTTTTTATGCGTGCGCTGGACAGCGAACGTTGATTAACTAAACTGTTTTAGTATCTTACTTTGGCACGGTTCTACCTCGACTGCAACTTGCCTTACTCAATTTGGCATTCGACAATATTTTCTAAAATCGCAGCCGGTGCAACTTGTATGGTCGGAAAAGTCACCAATAAATGTAAGCTTGTCGAAGATTAATGCTATATCATAGTCGTTTTTAATTTCATTCATTCATCTATATATAGTATCAGTAAGCAATCCACGTCTATCAATGCCAGCGTCCGTGGTATCATTAAGCATTTATGTGTCTATCCTGTATAGCAGCCTCGTATTCTGGGTCTATTCTCAATTATTTCATGCAGATCCGTTCTTTCTGTAACGTAATTTCCAGACATTTCAACTTTGTAACTCTTGAAGTGTACTTCGATTGCAAAATTGTAGTTTACATAGCGTAATAATGGCATGAACAATACAGGTGAACGAATAACTAAGCACACACATCACTCTACAGTTATTACGTGTAAAGATCGAATTTTTTATGTCACTTTTATCATAATTGTCAAAGGTCCGTCGGGCATCTGGTAGACGGGTGGCGGGCAGGAACGGGTCCTCGGGGGGGGGGCGTCCTCAGGGGGTAGACCTTCCCCGAGGACCTCCTTTATTTATGCCAGCCCCTGAGGGGCGGAGCGGGGTGGAGTGGCTGCGGATCCTTCAGGGGTGGGGGTTGAGGCAAAATTGCATGGTCCATTACTACATATATATGCAACTTTGTACTTTGTAACTTTGTAGTATATATTAATGCAAGCCTATAACTTTTCAGTCACATGGAATAAAACAATGGAACATTACGCAAAATACACTGAAGACGACCTGCAACAGACAATGAGCGGAATGGCTGTCAATGTGATCTACGCTACAACAAATTCTCAATTTGTGGTAAAGAAGTAGTTACATAGCTTAAGTCACATATTTGAAGGTATTCTCAATTGCTTGACTGATATATTATCCTTGTTCTTTGTGTTTAGTGAGATGTTAAGTGCCCTGGGAGTTATGGTGCATTTTCCGGAATACGTATTTTTAAAAAGAAAACTGGTAATGGAATTTAAATTTGGGCAATCCTTTAATTAACGTATCTGCAGTAAGACGTATTGCAGCCACATTATTAATATCCAGGCATTAGCTGAGGAACTTATATATATAAGTCTTATACTAAGCCTAAATCTAAGTTGGAGCTGACGCCCCGAACCCTCTCCACTAAGCTGTTCATTTTTATGGATATTAAGTTCTATTGTCTGCGCAACATGTGTTCTTTGTATATATACACATATTAAGTAAAGGACTGCTAAAGTTTAATCTACAGTGACGAGTCGATAATCTTGTCAGCATAAAATCAGAAATCTGTGTATAGAGTTCACAAATTTTATCCTAAATCAAGTTTAAAATATACAGAGTGTTCATTCAAACAGGGGCACATTTCTGCATTCAGATTCAAAGATATATGTTAATCTACAAACAAATGTCAAATTTGCAAACAAATGTCAAATTGCAACAGCAAATATGTTTGGAAACTTTGCTAACTGAAAATTTTTTAACAAAGCAAGCATTTACGTCACGTTTATAATCCAAATGTGTTATTTCTGTAATTGCGTCTCCGGTTGATATCGTTATCAAGGCCAATCATTCTCGCTGGAATAGTTTTAACTACACAGAGGGTGGACAGAGAACCATATATATCGAGAAATAATGAAGCATTTAGGCTCTAAATTTTAAGCTATGATCCATACCTGCCGAAGCAGGGTTTCACAGTCCTACCCCTGAGCCCGCGGACCTCCCCCCTCCGAGGCGCGGATGTGCCCTATGAGGCACAGGTGTGCTTTCCTGAGGGTACCCCTACCCAACTTGATGTGTACCACCCCCTCCCCCACCCCACTCACATGCTCGCGCCGAAGGCGAAAATTTTTACCGCGAATTCACAGCCATAGGGTAAATATTACCAAAAATATATATATATTTGTGAAATCGGCAAAAATGGGTCTTCGGGGACGGGGACGGGATTGAGGTTGTCAACTTTTTCAAGCACCTCCCACAAAGGTCTCTACCGAACTGAGACAACCCTGCCGATCCCGGCTACCCTTCCTTACTCGTAGTGTTTGGTGTACACGGGCTACTTTCAGACTACCCCCACCCAAATGAGGGTTTTGTGAGACCTACACATGGCACTGGCTTGTACTTATATAAATCATAGCTGATTATGTTTCCAGCAATTATATAATATGTGTATAAATTAGGAAAACAATTGTACAAAATAAATCACATATATTTTAGGGTACGTTTCAAAAATATTCAAGTTCCTCACGATACAATGGATTAGCCAAAAAAATGGAGTATTCAAACGAGTCGACTGTGCTTAAAAAGCTTTCGATCATCGCTGAAACTTTAAATTTATACGCAGATGCTGCTGCCAAATAGCAACCGAATTACTTATTCCGCTCCTCCGTCCATCAATATTAGATCAGAATCAGAATTTATTGTCAACGTAACGATGCTATGTTTTTGGAAAATACTATCGCAAAACTACACTGAGTGGAAGTCGTGATATTTTAGTGCTAAGTATAATGTGTACATGTACATAAACGTTTAAGTGATTTTAAATCCGTTTTACAGTTGCGTTGTATTTTTTGCTTTTACCATGTTATTACTATATTGGATTAATTGTATTTAACTTATTGTTAAATCACACGTTGTTATTTAATAGCTGTTGGATTCTTGTGTATTTTCTCAATTCTTTTTACGCAATATCTAAATTCAATACGCACCTCTTTTAATCAAACCCTTGTATTCAGTCACAACCATACTCTGGAAATCGGGGTCATTGACCCGAAGCCCATTGAAAAACCATGAAAATGGACTATAGATATCAAAACCATCATATCCAGTGTGCTTGATAACCTAATTGGCACTTACTGTAAGGTAAAAACAAGCGATAGCATGGTGAAATTAGTAAAAGTCGCTATTTCTGGCAAAGAGTCGATGAACAAAATTCGGGTTCACAGCTGCCCAGGGATTGGTTCACAGAAAAGTAGTAGTTAGCAAAGTTGTAATTGTTGATGAGCTAATTCTGTATTTTGCAATGCGGAACCTGTCGCGAGGTATGGGCTGCGAAAGACTGGTAATCGTATGGTCAGATTTGGCAAAGAACCCTTAAAAACTTGTTATTTTGCCATTTTCAGTCGAAACGTTGTGTCGGAGCTGTTCGTGTTCAACTAAAGGGCACATCCTTGTTACTTTTGCTATCAAATATAACATTTACCGAAATCTATCCATCCGAACATGAGTTATGAATGATAGAAGCAGACAAAAAGTTTTAACGATTTTCCCCCTAGCGCCATGAGTGGAAACTCTGTTTCAGTTACATATACTTTAGAAAATTCAGAATCAAAATTTAAATCAGTGAAGCAGCCCTTTGATGACTCCAGAACTGGGTCATACCTTCTCAGCTCAGTATGAGCTTAACATTGACTCAGCCTTAGTGAGACTACGCGCAGACTTAGCTTAAACCCTTATCTGACTGACTCACGCATTTATTGAGTCGGAAAGATATGGGCTGTGAAAGACTGGTACCTGAATGACCAGATTTGGCAAAAAACCCTTAAAAACTTGTTATTTTGCCATTTTCACCCGAAACGTGGTGTCGGAGCTGTTCAACTAAGGGGCACATCCTCGTCACTTTTGAGTCAAATTTGACTCAGGCGTTTTAGTGTAGTAGAAATCTCGTACGCAGATTAATGTAATATCAAAATCTTCGCATAGGACATAGCAGGTATTTTCCTTTCACGTCCATTCTCTGCTTCTTCCGTAACGCTCTTCCGCTTACAAATTATTGTCGCAGAGTAAAAAAGAATTGTTATACATTTTTGTGATGATCGCAATCAACATCATTACTGATGGTAGGACTGTTGATAGGTTAGCGAACACGGGCTGAGTGTGCGGAGGTAAGCTAATGTATATATTATTTTTATTTGTTGAAGTACAGTTATCAGTGTCATTGGTCAGACTGGTGATCCTAAATTTATTCGACTACTACGTACACGTGAATATACTTGCTTATTGCCTAAAATTCCGGAACAAATACCGTTTACATACCGAATTATGGAACATAAAGTTATTGCTCACTTATCGCTGGACAGTAAAACATCAAATATACTTCGTTATTTCATCTTAGATATTCTTTGTGTTTTAGATTTAAAATTGCTGTTTTCCCTTTACAAAATTTTTGTCAAAATACTTTTGCGATACAAATGCAGCTAACCAGATTAAGGTAACCAATTTATAGCATGTGTATCTATGAATATAAGTTAAACATTTATAGTTATATTATCAAAATGGTTTAGTTTTAAGATTATCTTTAGTTTCATAGGTAAGGTTTTGTTTATAGAATCGATTAACAATAGTGCGGAAACCACGTTAGAACCTCTCAAATGCGTGAAAAAAATGCGAAAACATGTTAAACTTCGCTAATCAACGTTGTGATTGTACTGTAATTTTGTGATCTCTTTTATCATTCCTAAAAGTATGGTTAACCAAATGTTTAATTAATATATATGTGTATTTATTATGTATTCAAATATATATATCTGTGTATTAACATGGTAATCAGAGAGATTTTAAGCTTAAACCTACTAATTTATATGTTACTTTAGCGTTATATTTATTTAAGGAAAGGCGAGCCCACCAGGTTAGCGTTTTAATCAAAACTTCAGAGTTTAGCAACAGTGGGGTTGGTAGGTGCGGGCCGGTATTCCCATCTGAGCCACTGGAATTGCCAGTTCCAAAAGAGAAACATTTGCTAATTTTGCATGAGTTGTTTGTATGCTTCCATGTTATGCAGGATTCACTTTATAATATCCTCAACAGTTGGAAGTTTTGTCCCCCTGTAGTGTAGACTATACCATAAAGACAGTGACAGTGACACCCACATCATATAACAAAATATGAGGGTGTCGGGCACACCCCTAGATACCTCATTTTGGTAATGTAGTATTTCGGTGTTTTATGCTTGCCAATGCGGTGTTTATAGGGTATCCTGTAGGCCCTATGTAAAATGACCCCACGGGGTGGCGGAAACCCTCAGCAAAACGAAAAAGCAACGACGGTTCATTGACACTGTCTGAAATAAACTAAACTATTAGCTAGCTTTGTTTGAAATTTATTTGAAACTTTATTTAAAACACAGGGGTGTTTAAGACACCCTGTAGTCTAGGGTGTGCCTGCCACTGTGTGGGGTACATAAGTTCCAAGTGTTGGGGACATTATAACGTGAGTCCCGCATTATATCTCTAGTGAATTACCAATGAATCAAAATTAGGTGTGAATAGCCTGACGTTTGATATGTCTACCACTCATATGTTCGGAAATGTGAACGAACACGGAGGACGCTTTCATGTTATATCTCTAGTGAGTTACCATGAATCAATATTATGTGTGAAAAGCATGATGTTTGATATGAAAATGTATATTCAAATTATGCAGTGACAAGTAGATGCGTACGCAGGTAGATCAATCTGTGTTTTATAAAGATGTAAATGAAATAGAACCAAGCCCTGATCTGGCAAGTACACCGAAACTAGGGATCATAAGGGTACACGCGATCCAAACATGTTTTATTTTTTATCAGGTTTCATAGAAATATTGTATTTCGCTATATTAAATGCGATAATATGAATCTTAGACATTTTTGTTTCATGCGCTAATTGCAGCCAGTGGGAAGAGTAGAAGAGTTGAGAACAAGCCGAATGTTTCAGGCTTGGCTCGGCTCGGCTAGACTCTAATTTTACCTGGTTCTGCTACTCAAATTTTAGCTGGCTCGGCTCGGACCGATTTAATCATTAGTAGCCTCGAAACTTTCAACTTCCGAAAAGTCTCGGCTCAGCTTGAAAAGTTCAACGACGCAAATGGTATGTGGAGGACATGGATGCACAATTGAAAACACAAATGGCTGTAATCCAACATACGTGACAACGTAGTTCGCTCTTTGAGACTTATAAAATGCTTAAAGCTAATCCTGTTAAATGTTGAGGAACACTTAGGCCAACAGCGACTGCTACGCACGATTCGACTACAACTAATCAAGACTCTGCCCATATTCCTGAAACGCAAAAATTTTGACACACCCATGTAATAAAACATCAAACCAAAACTCCACTTATGTCGGGCAAAACTTCCACTCTTAGACAAGAATGTCCATGTTCCAAGGAGGGTTCGATTATAGCAACTATGTTGCATTACAAAGCAAAATTGCGAACACACTATTCACGTGACTCTATTACAGCTGCGGTTTGTACCCTACATGATGACGCTCCAAAGTGTCAGGGGTAGCCGGGGAGGTCATATCAGGGGTAGATGCCCTTGAGGGGGAGGTTCTCCAGGGTTGGTGAAAAAAGTTCCTGAAGAAATCCGTCATTTTTGCCAATTTTACTCCCATTTTAAGCAATTTCACCGAAATTTTTGCAGGTTTTACCCCAGTTTTTGTAAATTTTTGCAGAATTTCGCATTGGGGTCAAATATTTTTGATTACAAAAATAAAAACCTTTAGTATCACAAGCAGAGTAAATTACAGTGAATTTTCCGTGTGAATTTATTCCGACTGGGCCTTAATATAAGGTAAGCATAAAATATTACGACCTTTAAAAAGGTTTGGGATTGGGATGGAGAGCGTGGCCATCTACCTCCCTGTGCTAAGGCTATTAGCGCAAAAATACGGACTTACTACATGTATATCATAAATGTCGAATGACTCAGCTTAGGAGGGGGTAGAATGTCGCGGGTGGTGGCCTTCTGAAGGTAGACTTCCTCCGCTCCCAGCGTCATTTTTGCCACTTTTTGCTAATTTAACTCCAATTTTGCGGATTTTACCCCGAATTTAGCAAATTTTTGTTAAAATTTGTCGTCGCAAATCGAGGGTGGGGTGAGGGAGAGTGGTGAGGCTTCAAGGGGAGTAAATATGGCATTGGGGCTGATATCGCTTGGGCGGTTAACTTTTACTGGTTGCCCCTCATCGACCCCTATGATGCATATGTTTTGCCAAAATCCTATGAAATTATTGAAAGAACTTATTGTTTGATGTTGTCATGGACGCATGGACAGACTTTGTTTTTCAGCAGTAACAACTTGATGTACACGTAAAAAATTATCGAACTGTATATCGTGTTGTATACGAGCCGCGGCACCCGACCAGTCAGATATGCTAGATCCGGCTCTGCTCGAGACATGGTCAGCTCGGTTGGGCGGTTGAAGCTTAGGCTCGACTCGGCTTTAAAGAAATAAATGCCAGCGTGGCTCGACTCGGGCTCAAGCCAAACCTCGAGCTGAAATGCTCACCTGTACCAGTTGGGGTGAAGGAATCCAAGAATATATACAACTGCTAAACTAAGCACTACGATTTCACAATTCTTATGAAATAAAATAGAGCTTAACGGTATAAACGTGCTCTTATGAAATGTCAAAGCCTCAAGGTTGCAGAAACTGCATTTAAAAATTATATACTTCTTGCTTTGTTCGTCATAACTGAATCCGATTTCAATATAAATACGGTCAATCTTAGCTACATTACCTTTCGTGCTTAGATTCGAATTATATGCTGTGCTATGAGCGTGAAAGCATGGTTATGACTATGAAATTAAGCATGTGTTTGATTTTAGCTTCTAAATTTGCGACTACAGGTTATGTTCAATATATATATAATAATCTTATATAAAATGTTTAAACGTTTTATTTTATTCAAAAACTATGTAAAACCGATATACCCCAGCTGAACGTACTTGTCGTAAATTTTGAATGTCTGATTAAAACGGAAATCCATTTATTACTAGTGTTGTAAAATTTTGATTGTAAACTAAGTGAACTATAACGTACTGGTATCTAAAATCTCATAAAAGGCAGTTACATTTTTGGAACTAAATATCGGCTCAAACTAGGTTAGAGGTTGTGTAGGAACTCAAGATCTCTCGATGAAAATATATCAAATAGTATTGACGAAGAGTATCAATTTAATTTTTAGTTTTGGAATGATCTTTCGGACAATATGTAACCCAGATTGGTGGGGTTCCGCCAGTATTGTAGACTCTGCAGTCGAATTTTTAGAGGTCTGTACACCTGAATCTGCTAGATTTATGCCAATACAACAGATGTACGCACATTGATAAGTTCTGGTTGTACTTGTATTTCTCTTTTGCATTTATATTTGTTTTTCTTATGTATATCTTTGTGCTATAGTTTTTGTCCTCAAAAACATTTCTCAAGGTTTAGGTTTTTGTAACCTAAAGCTTGACTTGACTTAGCTTCACCTTTAACGGTATAGTGTAAGGAATACCATGATTTACACATCCAGTCGCTGGAGTGCCGCCAGCGACAGAAAGCGGTGGTTGACAATTTTATGGTTCGATCGTTACAAGCAGCAAAAATCATTACTACCATTAGGCTGACCCAAGGCTTTAAAAGATATTAATTAGGCAAAAAAGAAGTTTCAATCCAGTAAGTCCAGAATGATAAACACGATAAGTTAATGATAAGCATGTCCCGTGATATGTCATAAACGAGCGTTGACATAATGTAAAAATTATACATAGATTAAGATAGGTAGGACGTTTAACTGAAATGAAGCCCTAAAATCTTCAAAATAAAAAGTAAAAATTTCGATGCTTTAATAACTAATAAACTATTTTATAGGGTATGCATGTTTCTTTTCATAGGATGATTTGCTTATATCTCTGCCAATTCTTCAGCAGCAGTGCAAGAGCACGCTAAAGGCTGAGGTAAGCGGATCAGGGTATATATATACATTGCAATTATCGTAGGTTACAAGATATATACTATGGGATCTAATTAACCAAAATTTACAGTACATGTGGCCTTAAGTGGGCAGGCTTCGCGAAGTAAAATGCTCACAAAAACGCTTATATAAGAAACATACCTAGCAATCTCAAATTTCAGAATCATATTTCGCTATTATAAACTATAAATAACCTGTTAAAGATTGATTCGATTTGGCTAATATATTCAGAGTGGAATTCATTAACTCTGTGATGCATGAATTTGTGTATTTCGCAGTATGTTGAGTAAACTTTTGCCGCGTCGGTGAACTGAACCGGGATCGCTTGGATGCGAGGAACTTATTTAGCCACATTGCCATATAGTGAATGTTGCCCCGTTCCATAGAAAACCTTAAAACTCGACCAGGTGTCACTCTTCTTTTCTGGTGTAAATCAGGTGATGAGCGTGCTGGCATATCCATGCACAAAAAATCGTAAACAAACTAATTATCAGAAGCAGCATAGGATAAAAGCTCCTAGTCTGGTCTCTACTCCAGTCTGTAAATTTAGAATAGGCTGTAATGTAAATCAGGTGATGAGCGTGCTGTAATATTCATGCTCAAAAAATCGTAAACAAATTAATTATCAGAAGCAGCAGCATAGGAGAAATGCAATAGTTCTGTTTTCCTAGTCTGGTCTCTACTCCAATCTGTAAGTTTAGAGTAGGCTGTAATACTTTTACACAAGCTTGAAGATTATCCCTATTATAAGCTTTCATTTAATTTATTCAACAGCCAAATTAATCATAAAATCTAACAAATATAAAAAGAATATTTATTAAAAATAAGTTTAGTACCGTTGAAATAAAAAATGACTAGGCCAATTTTCCGACTATTTATGCCAGCCCATCGCCTCAAAATGTAATTGTTGAGACTGCGTTTAAAAGCCATTAAAGTATCGAAGTCATCAATTGATTTTCACAAAGATTCCCATACACCAACTAAACGCCTCGAGAAATCGAATATTAATATAGTCATATTTAAACCCGAGAGTGTTTTACCATTAATTTATATTTATGGCCACGTGTCCCAAAAACGGGGGAAAACCAAAATATCTATTGGCGTCAACAGGTACCAATTTATGGATAATTTTATATGTCATAAAACATCCCGAGTAGTTCGAGATTCTTTCTATTTTCAAAACTTCCAGTCTTTGTATGTATGTAAGATTAGATAATCTGTGAGCCTTCTATCAAACTTTTCCTGTACATTTTCTAATATTTTTGCGTCTCGAAGAAGATAAGACTTCCACACTTCAGAACCATATTCCAATACGGGCTTAATACATACCATAAACATTTTCATTGAAAATTCTTTCTTGTAAAATTATGAAAAAATGCAATTCCCAACTTTGGAAGCCGACATGACAATTTCTAAACAATTTTTTGAAAACTTAATGTTTATATTCCTGAAATACGATATCTTCACGAATATTTATATTTCTAAAAAATTGGTTGCTGCGGACAGATTTTTTTAAATGAACATCGTCGTGGTCTATAAGAAAATTGAAAAAGTTTAAAGATATCAGATTTCGTGTTGTCTCACGAAATTATCCGGCCATTATGCACAATAAAACTGGTACAGATACATAACTTATCAGATGATTTGCAGCGAAATTCCATTTTTTACATTCTTAGACTATAATTTTTTTTCAGATTAATTTGGATTTACGCTTTAGACTCATGGACTCTTTAGTAACTGCCAAGCACGCCTTTCCAAGTCTAATAGTTCACAGAAAATGCTTATGCTTAATATATTTAGCATAGACAGAAATCATTTAATTAATCATGCAATTAATAAAAGGGTATATATATAAGCTTAATAAATTCTATTTATACTTACAATTGCAAGTGTTGTAGTTGCCACATAGTTCTATAGTTTAGCTACAGCAAATTATTAAACAAGCCAGTTAGAAAAAGATCTAAATGCTGCGTGGAAATAATTTATTCAGTAAAATTGTTGATGTATTGAGAATTATCTGTTGGCAAACGTTGTGCCCTCGGGTGTGGACACCGGGCGTTAAAGGGTTAATAATAAAAATCTAGCGCAAAGCTATGCTTAATTTCAAGTATAATTATGCTGATTGCAAACTTTTAACGAAATTTGATGCTTAATATAATCATAATTATGCTAAGTAATTTAGGTAGCAAAAACAAAGCTAGAAATTCTAATTAATATTTAACAATATGTTATGCATAAAATTTAAGTTTTTAAGCACAATTGTTTTAGATATTATGCTTAATAATTTATGTTAAAATTTTAAGTTCTCATTTAGCATATATAATTATGCTGAATAATTAGCATAGTTTATGCTGAATAAATTACATATTAAGTTCCTACTTAATATTTAACAAAGCGTTTTTTGCATCTTTTGATATTTGAGATGCACATTGAAAATCAAATTATATACTGTAAATCACATCATAACCTTGATTTAGAGTGAGCTAGTAAGAAAACGTATTCCTTAATATATATTTATAAAATGCTACTTGAGCGAGGTCCCAGGTAGGCTACTACTTATAGAACCTACTGTGCTTACACACTAAAGCTGGTTTGTAACCTAATCATGGCAGAACGAAATATTAAAATACACAAGATCATTTTAGCGGTTTCTTATTTCGGTGACCACAGTCTTCCCTATTTAATGCAGCAACAGCATGCCGCATGGTGCTACTCTGCAAATAACTGAATTAGTCTTGCAATTAGTAGGAACGTCGGAGAATGCATACTGACGAAAGTGCCGAAGATTTTGGGTCCTGTTTTACGGCAGCCAAATGTTTCCTTTACAAAATAAGTTCCAAGAAGGTACTTCAATATTCAGCGAACATAGTTTCGCTGTGCTTGGCCTTGATCCAAATGCAAAATTAATACAAGTACCGTATACCGGAATTTTTGGGCATCTAAATATGTATTATTATAAGATGCCTTGTGTCCAAATCAAAATTCCTGTTTTTAACAGTATTCCCATATGGCGTGTATTTCCATTTTCCTAATCTTGCTTTTGTGTTAGCTATATATATTTCTTAAGAAGCCAACGAAATTTCAGGCAAGGCTGGGTAAAATTATTCTAGGTAACATTCAAAATACCTGATATTCGGGTAGCCGACATCGAGAATCCCATTTGTGGGGTACCCAGATAGCAATGCCTAGCAAGGTGCACTACCAAGATTCGACAGCATATGTTTACAATTTTGAAGGATGCTTTCCACCGTTCCTTCGTGTAAAAAGTAAATTGCGATAAGGATTGCAGGAAAATGGGCCAATCATATAAACAAGGGAACAGCGGTTTTTGACGCTTTAAGTCAAATTTGCAAATGCACCATAACCCAAATTTCGTTAGGCTATTTCCTCTTTCTTATATATATAATCCTTTATCTCATCAAAAACTCAGTCGAACTTGTTGTTCTGGGAGCTATTATCTCGACAGGTTAATTATGTTCAAATACTATAACTAAAGTCCAAAATGTTTAAACAGGAAACATACAATTAGAAACTGGAAATAGATGACTTGTACACACCATCTATATCGTGTAATGATACAAAATGCAAACTAACGTTGTTCGCGCCGTCGGCTAACGACTAAAAATGGCTATAATTCATGCAATGATCGTTACTCTGAATATATCGATAACGCACTATTTTTATTACTACAATGCACAACATTCAGCGGTAAGATATAAACATTCGGTGTGTCTGGCATTCACTATCTTCGTTTCTGAAACAGTTTTTTCTATATATGTAATCCTATTTCTGAAAGGTATATAATGCGTGCACTAGAAACTCCCATATCCATCTATGTCGCACTGACCATGTTCTAGGAGCTGAACATATGTGACATTTTTACTACGGCAATACGTTTTAGAATTGACTCGTTTATCTTAACCCCAACTCAAGTGGGATCATCGTACAAACAGAGAGGGAAACTTCACATGATTACGTACTATAGGACAAAATTCTAAACCTTAATTGTGAACCCAACCTATGCTTTATGCTGGCCTAAGTAACACTAAGGGCGGAAATAAAATGCAGGCCATGCCGTTCTCAATATACTAAGCCTAAGTCTAAGTTTAAGTCCTTATATGACATGTACACTGTACCATTCTCTAAGCTGTTCTCTTTTCTAACGCTATAACGTAACGCCCCTCAGGTTTACTTGAACCCTTAGGCTTATGGAGACAAAACATAGCGCGAACTCGAAGAGAGGCTTGATATGAACAGCTACGACGGGCATAACTGGACATAAAATCTTTTAAACCTTGACATATATGTGGTTTGTCTAATTAGACTAAAATTAACCAGGCCAAGTTATTTCAATACTTATATAACGTACTCGGTATAATAACTGACCGCTGCTCTCGCGCAACTCGCTCGTGGGAAAATAACATCTTCATTGAAATTTCATTTTTGCTCGCTATTAGCTCGCTCGTAAATTGAACGTCATTATTGCCGCGAGTACTGTATATACCTATACTTCAGGGAATAACCGGAACCGAAATTTACCGGCACCGGAACCGTTCATTTAAACCCGATACGGAGCAGGAACCTGGTTTTCGAAACTTATATATAGTAAAACAGATGAAGGAAGAAGTGAAGGTATAGTGTATTTAAAATGTATTGAAAATAACTTTTACGTTACACTTAATGTATTGCGATGGCATTATTACCTTTCTGAAACTTTAAAGATGCTGAGGAAGCTAATAATGTTTATTTATGATCAATATGTCGGTTTCTGAACACACATAGCAAAAAATGTCTTCCACTATACGCCCTTGCATCATCGACCTGGGTTTGTTTTGTTAACAAACTTCTGCAGGTTGACGAAATTCCTACTGAAATTATGCGCCCTACTTACGTTTCACACGGCACATTGCTGAATTAATCTTTTGTTTTGCTTGGTTGTATTAGAATTTGATCATTTTATATTATGGGCCTATGAGCCGTATATATGTATAATACATATGTTTGGGCCACAGATGAAGCAAAAATGTGGAAAATTTCAAACAAAATTTTTAAACCGGAACTCCGGTTCCGGTATGGCTTTTGCCCTTTGCCGGAACCGCAACAGGAACACGAATTTTTGCCGGAACCGAAATTTCGGTTACTTCCTGCTATACTCTATATTTCTTGACAAGCACTGATTGAACGAAAACAGTGTATGGACTAATTTTTAAGTTTTTCTAAAACATTAAGTGGGATTAATTAATCAGGCGTGCCAATATTGTGACAAATGAACAATTATTGTACAAGGTAAGCAATTAGGCAAGGCAAACACTGTATCTGATTTTTATGAATAGCAAACAGTCTGTTTTATCTAGAAATTCCTAACGATGAAGAACATCTTATGGTCCCAAAAGTAATGTCTAATGATTTTGCATTGTCCGGTCGTCCATTCACATTACGTCAAGGGGCTGGAATAATTTAGCAGCACAATCCTCATATAGCGAGAACAACACAAGATGTGGCGTCATGCTTAATTTTGCACATAATAGCAGTATACAAAAGCTTCAAAAACTACTTACGGATGGAGAACATTTTTAAGCGATGAATTTAGATTAATATAGATCCATCAGGATTGCATTAATGTTAGTAGACATCAAGCTAAATCTAACGTCAAACATCGCATAGCACCTCCTCCTTTTAAAAACTCTGATACATCAATCGGTGTTGTCGCAATTCCTTTTCGATCCAACTTTTCCGCTAGATCATCACAACCAGACGGCAGAACAACGTGACTGTTCGAAATTGGGACGCAGTTGCAGCCGAAACGTTGAGCGTCGGCCAATGTAACCGGCAACAATTCCACGTGCCGCTCCAACTCACGAAGCGAGTCTGACGAAATTGCGTCTGGATGAACGACTGCAAGATTAGGTGCAACCGGACAAAAGCATGTGTCCAAATGAAAAAATGCCGGGTCAGTTAGTTTGACAGGTACAGTCTAAAATATATTAAAGATATTTTTCCGATTTCGAGACTTCGATATATATTGTTATTTATTCGAAATTTACTTATAACACATACAAAAACATGTGTCCAAATGAAAAATGTATATAAAAATATTCTTTTCAACTTGGACAATTCGATATGTACACAAATTAATGTTATTAATTGGAAATTTACTTAAACACGTACGTAACGACTTGATAATATTGAACAAAATGTAATTTTAATTATAATTATATATTATTAACATCACATAAATCCAAATCCAGCCCACAATCATCAATGGCGTCTTTTCGGTAAGCTCTGAGTTTGAAAAGTCAATTTCAACGGTAGAGAAAAAGTTCTGGAGACATTCGACTCAGCCTGACCACGCAGTTCAGACTATATGGCCATATTTATGACATATTTTTATATATGATTTTTTATCAGCAAATTGGCTTCAAATGGTAACAAAACTTACATAATTTTTTCAAGATGTATTCTATAATTATATATTATTAACATCACATAAATTCAAATCCAGTCCACAATCATCAATGGCGTCTTTTCGGTAAGCTCTGAGTTTGAAAAGTCAATTTCAACGGTAGAGAAAAAGTTCTGGAGACATTCGACTCAGCCTGACCACGCAGTTCAGACTATATGGCCATATTTATGACATATTTTTATATATGATTTTTTATCAGCAAATTGGCTTCAAATGGTAACAAAACTTACATAATTTTTTCAAGATGTATTCTATAATTATATATTATTAACATCACATAAATTCAAATCCAGCCCACAATCATCAATGGCGTTTTTTCGATAAGCCCTCCGTTTGAAAAGTCAATTTCAACAGTAGAGAAAAAGTTCTGGAGTCATTCGACCCAGCTTGACCACGCAGTTCAGACTATATGGCCATATTTATGACATATTTTTATATATGATTTTTTATAAGCAAATTGGCTTCAAATGGTAACAAAACTTATGTAATTTTTTCAAGATGTATTCTATAATAATTATATCTTATTTAACGTTTGGAGTGTATGAAATAGTACTAAGTTTACTAACCTCAGCCCGATCCGTTAGCAGTTAGGACTCACAAATTTTATTAAGTTACAGCCCATACCCATTGTTTATAAATCCAAGAAATGTTGATCGATATATAAAACTAAACATATGACCTATCGAATATTTTCAGTGTTGAGAAGTTCCACCTCTAACTACATGTTAGAAAACATACCCTAAACAGAAATTAGAAAAAGGACCCCCTGGCTATTGCAACCTTGTTCAAATTTATATGTTAGATATAAACTGAAAAATGCTTTTTCAGTCGAAACGATGGCCTTCGTTATTTCACTCACTAAAATTCGAAAACAAGCAAAACAGTGAACTCATTACGATTTGTTGTTCCAAGTTTTCGCTCGAGCACTTTCTTGTTTCACGCACTAAAATATCGGAAACAATTAGAACATGGAACCCCGATGGAAAATTTTTTAGCAATATTCTCCCATACTCTTTGCCAGTTATTTCACTTACTAAAACATCGAAAACAAGCAAACGTTGAACCCCTTCACAGCAAACATGAATGTTTATTTAGTCGTTAAAATAACAAAAACTAGTGTTTACTGCACCCTCTATTAAGTGAGCGGTAGGCTAAGTACGGTTGCCAAATCAAGAGTATATGATCTATATATCAATTAAATTATACGTATTTATGAATGCCGATAATACAATAGTAGTAGGAAAAAGGCGGGTTCTGCGCCACTTGATTAATGACCTGTCAAATTTTTTACGGGAAATAATGATTAATGACCCTGGATCACGTGACTTGTCAAAAATGATTAATTACCTGTCAAAATTGATAAATTATCCTAATACATATACATATATACCTAATACATATAATGGTCCCCTTCGCCTACGCATTATATAATAAATACATACACAAATATACGTAATAACCCCTCCGCCCACGCATTATAATATATACATATATATATACGTAATACGTATAATAATAGAACCCCACCTTCCACTCATATATAACATTGATGACTCATCACTTTTGAATGTTCTAGAAGCTTCTACTGGCACAATTCCAAGAATTCAGCCAATCATAACCAACTAAATCCTACCAATCAGCGTCTGGTATGGATACATGAAAAGGGTATAAAAGCTAGTGTACTTTAAATTTGTAATCAGTTTACAATGGCTTTCATTTCTGAAATGGTTGGTTTTATGCTTACAGTGCTCTCCAAACCACTTCGCGGTTTTTTGGAGAGTTATCAAATTACCTTACGTCGCAGCGTGGTGGACCCTGCTGTATTCCTTAATCACAGCAGGCGTCAACTGGAGAACGCAATAAAAGAGCGGCTGTCTACATGGAATGGTCTCAAGGCATACGTTGGGATGAAGGTTATGTTCGAGAAGGATATGGATCCTGATACGACAACCAGCGGAACCTTCTCAGGCAAACCACAGCGGATTCTCAATTTTTCCACCGTCAATCAACATACATCAATGATTATCGATGATATTTTAAAGAACATTGACACTTTTGTTCAACGTGGATCTGGTTGGATTGTCAAACAAGTAGAACATTTGGATTTACATCTGGCTCGATACGTTGGATTACGAGAGGCAACATATAAGCCTCTCCCAAAGATAATTCAAGCTAAAAAGGCTGTAATCAACGTCCAAAACAACGACAAGAAATGCTTTCAATGGGCAATATTGTCAGATCTGTATCCAGATATTACCGGAAATCGACACTACCGTCAATCTTACTACGAGCAATTTCAAGATAAGCTTGACTTTAATGATATCAACTTCCCAGTACAAGTAAGCGACATCAGCAAATTTGAAAAGCTCAACAATATTGGTGTCAGCGTGATATCGTATGATGAAGGCAAATTAATACCTCTTCGTATGTACGAGGGACCCTATGAACGAGTGGTTAATTTGCTGTTATACAAAGGACATTATTGTTGGATCAAAGACATTGACAGGCTTCTACATATATACACAAAGATTAAAGAAGGGGAAGCTGTATTTTTGTCAACGATGTCTACTCCCTCAATATTCGCAAGCAAAGCTGAATCTCCATACAGAAATGCGTAAAAATAACGAATATACTCGAATAACATTCCCCAAAGACGACATTCTTCAATTCCGAAACACCCATAAAATGCTTCGAGCTCCGTACACCATATATGCGGATTTTGAAACGCTCCTTCTCCCAATAGATTCTTGTCAACCATGTCCATCAACTTCATACACCGAAGCTTATCAAAAACATCAAGTGTGTGGATATGGGATGATTGACATTTTTCAATGCTGTGGAGACGATACAAAGGAAATGGGGAAACCTGTGGTATATCGCGGTAAAGACTGTGTCAAAAACTTTTTACTCAATGTAATTGAATTGGGTAACAAGTACCAAGAGCGTGTCAATAATCAAATACCGCTGCAGATGACTAAAGACGATTGGTATCAATACCATTACACTAAAGACTGCTTCATTTGTGGTAAACAACTACTGTACGATCGTGTCAGAGACCACTGTCATCTTTGTGGCCGATTTCGGGGTGCAGTCCACAATGAGTGCAACATTAGCTATAAACTCAACCGAGATGTCAACATCTTTTTCCACAACTTACGAAAGTATGATGGTCATCTCATCATGCAGGAGATTGGTAAATTAACCAATCAACTCAACATGGAGCTCGATTGTATACCCAAAGGTGTGGAGGATTATTTGTCCTTTAGCATCAAACTTCAACATCAAATTGTGGAACAGCAACAACGATCTGCAACATATGACCCCAATGAATACCTCGCTCATCTGTTCGCTATACACGACTCAATGCAACCAAATATTCAACCTCATCTAGAAATTGACGAATATGAATTGTCTGATGTGGTATCAGCTGCGTGAGGGAGAAGACAGTGATATGGAGGATAACGAACTTTTGGATAACGTTGCAGACGAAGATACTACAGCAGCAGAAGAGAGTCCAAAGCCTAAAAAATATACTTGGTCTCTCAAATTTAAAGACAGTTTTCAATTCCTATCGTCGTCTCTCCAAGCGTTGGTGGATAATTTAAAAAGGATGGTAAATTTCCGACAATGACGACAGAATTTGGGAACGATACAGAACTATTATTACGAAAGGGTGTGTACCCATACGATTATATGGACTCTTGGGAACGTTTTGATGAAACGCAATTACCATCTACGGATGCGTTCTATAACAAAATCAGTGATCAAAATATAACTGAAGATGATTATAAACATGCGGAAAAAGTGTGGAATGAACTAAATTTGGAGAACATGGGACAATACCATGATCTCTATGTGAAAACTGATGTTTTATTATGATGTGATGTATTTGAAAGCTTTAGAAATTTTGCTATTGATAATTATAAGTTGGACCCAGTACATTATATAGCGTTCCCAAGTTTTGGATGGGATGCTTGTTTAAAGTTGACAGGTGTTCGGTTACAATTGTTGAAAGACTCCAACATGTACATGTTTTTTGAACATGGCATACGAGGAGGTATTTCAATGATTTCACACCGGTATGCCAAAGCCAACAACAAGTATCTTGAAAATTTTGATCCAAGTAAGGAGTCAAACTATATAATGTACTTGGATGCTAATTATTTATATGGATGGACTATGGTTCAGAAGTTACCTGTAGATGGGTTCAAGTGGGTTAAAGAGAGTCGATTGTCAAAAAGAAATTGGGAAAACGATGGGGATATTGGTTATGTGCTTGAAGTTGATCTAGAATACCCAGATTATTTACATACACTACACAGTGATTACCCTCTTGCTCCTGAGTCTATGAAAATTGAAGACTCAATGTTGTCTCCCTATTGCCTCAAGGTAAAGGAGGATTTCCGAATGAAATATACCCCAATTAGAAAACTTGTCCCTAATTTGAACAACAAGGCTAAATATATCGTACATGCTAGGAATCTTAAACTGTATATATACCGAATTGGGTCTCAAGGTAATTAAAATTCATAGAGCAATTCAGTTTAACCAGCGAGATTGGATGAAACCCTATATTTTGTTTAATACCGAAAAACGCAAAGCGGCAAAGAGTGATTTTGAAAAGGATTTATTTAAACTGCTAAATAACGCAGTCTTTGGAAAAACTATGGAAAATGTACGGGCTTATAAGGATATTAAACTTATAAATTGTCCGAAAAAGTTTCAAAAGTTGGTATCGAACCCTCGTTACAGTGGCAGTACAATCTTTGATGAAAATTTAGTGGCGGTTTCAATGAAGAAACCTAGTGTTTGTTTATGCAAACCAATTTACGTGGGTTTTACTGTTCTTGAGCTCTCCAAAATGTTAATGTACGAATTCCACTACAAATATATCAAAAGCAGGTATGATTGCAATCTGCTGTTTACCGATACCGACAGTCTCTGCTATGATATATATGCGGAGGATGTCTACGGTGATATGAAGGAGGACATAGAATATTTTGACACCAGTGACTATTCCCCCGACCACTTCCTATACTCTACCACAAACAAAAAGGTTTTGGGTAAAATGAAAGATGAAACTGCTGGGATTCCTATTGAAGAATTTTGTGGATTGAAACCAAAAATGTACTCCCTAAAATGTGGAGGTGTTGAGAAAAAGAGAGCAAAGGGCGTCAAAAAACAAACACTCAAAAAAGCTATACGTATGGATGATTACATCCAGACTCTCAGAGATACCACTAGACTAAGACATTTAATGAAAAAGATTTCAAACAATAAACATCAACTGTATACGGTTGAGCAGAATAAGATTAGTTTGAGCGCTTATGATGATAAGCGGTATATTTTACTAGATGGGGTAACTTCTATTCCATACGGACATTGTGATATTATGGATTGTTCCGATTGATATTTATACTTTGTATGTTTTGATATATGTATTTTATTGTATTTATAATAAAATTTAAAAAATTAGCATGAAATACATGAAAAGGATGCACATCCTATACGTTACAAGTTAATATGGCTAACAAATCTGTTTCCTTTTCTGAATTTGAACCGGAAATATATCAGAAGAAGCAAAATTTCTGTGGTAAAAGAATTGATTTGAAAAAAGTGATTGCAATAATCGTTACTATGCTTACGACGATTGCAATAGAGACCGGTTTTCTGATTAACAAACATGAAAAGAAGGCTTGTGTTGAAGGAATATCACTGAACGGACCGCTATGTTTCGAAGATTGGACAAAGCCTCGCATTGAATCTTGGTTTCCGGCTCGTGGTTACAACATTCACTGGGTGAACCGAGCAAACGATAATCTACAATTTGAGATAATACTTCACCCTCCTCGTTCCATCAAACTGTGGAGTGAAAAAGTAGTCTATCTGTTTGATATATCTGAACATCTATTTCGAAGGTTCGTGGTACCGTATAAGAATCTCGTCGTGCTGATTCAAACAGACGATACATACAAGGGATTTTATTTAACAAATTGCAACCTGGAATACTCTTTCATCGCGAAATTGTCAAACTTGAATCTACATCGAGTCTTTGAAAAACGACTGATTAGAGTAAATATTAGAAATGCTGACCTATTCCTATCAGGCGCAAACGAAACACCTGCAGTATGAAAATAGCAATACGTCTTGGTTTGTTGTGACAGAAGAATCGAGACAATGGGTGATTGAAAAATGTTTGACTGAATTTGATTTTATGAAATATATTGGAAATAATGAATTTATACTTGAGAAACAATTTAAAGATATTATTAGTGTGGTAATGCCCAGTGGTATGCTAACGCGTACAGTGAGGATTGTGTATGATATTTATAAAGATAAAATTGTAACCAGTTACCCAGGGAGTAACCGGAATTCCGGTTCCGGTTCCGGTTCCGGCGAAAATTGTGTTCCGGTTCCGGTTCCGGCAAAGGGCAAAAACCATACCGGAACCGGAATTCCGTTTTAAAAATTTTGTTTGAAATTTTCCACGTTTTTTTTCTTCATCGTGTAATCCAAACATATGTAACATATATTATACAATGATCAAGCTATACAACCAAGCAAAAGAAAAGATTAACTAACCAATTTGCCGTGTGAAACGTAAGTAAGGCACATAATTAGAGCAGGAATTTTTCATAATAACCTGCAGGAGTTTGTTAAATCAAAGCCAGGTCGATGCTTGTAGCAGCTATTTTACACATCCAGAAGTCTGTGGGATACGTTTGAATTAAACCGGTCCAACTCGGTAACAGAGCATGGCTTACGCAGAAGTACTTAGGGTATGCTTGGCTAACATAAATTGCGTCAAGCAGCCGCCAGTGCGCTTGTTAACTTGGTAAATCAGTCTAAATTGAAGTAAACTAACGTTATCTGCAACGCAGCTATAAACTCTTTCTTGGCAATGAACTGTATTTATTGAAACTGTGCGAGCAGCATCACAGTATGTCTCATTTATAGCATTCTGATTAGAAAGTTATCATCATGATCTAACTGACGGGCACTGTTTGTCCAACGCTAGCCTAAACAGTGTCTCTGACCACTGATCAGAAAATTACCTTCTATCTATTATTTTCTCTTAGACTCATATAAACCAATAATTTTAAATTTCCCACAGAAGAACATGTAACAAACGTATGTGTATTAAAGGGAGGCGACTGGAGACAGAGCGAAAGTATGTATTCTACGGTCCAAGCTTTGTAAGCACATTGGATTTGACGCAGTATACGCAATGGTGTATAGTGGAAGACATTTTTTGCTCTGAATGTTCAAAAACCGACATATTTGATTGATAAATAAACATTATTAGCTTCCTCAGTCTCTTTGAAGTTTCAGAAAGGCAATAATACCATCGCAATACATTAAGTTTAATGTAAAAGTTATTTTTAATGCATTTTAAATCTACTAATCTTCATTTCTTCCATCATCTGTTTTACTATATATAAATTTCGAAGACCAGGTTCCGGTTCCGGTTTAAAAGAACGGTTCCGGTTGCTGGTTCCGGTTCCGGTTATTCCCTGCCCACAGGATATGTAGTACTGACGACATTGCGACGCGTATCCATCACAACCCGGATTCGATCAGTATCTCCAGATTCGCGAGAGTTGCCTATAATGTTTTCAAACCGTCTTTCCACCACCACCCGGTTATTATTACTAATCACGGTTTTATCAGGTTTGTTAATAGTTTTATTAATTAATTAATTTAATAATTGTATATTGTTAACCATAAAAATATGATCCATCTTCAGTCGAACCATGTTTTTCAAATACGTGTGGGGTTATGAACATCTTTAAGAATATGTCGCAAAAGAAATATATATACCCCCACATAGATATTATATACCCCACACAAGTACCCCACATAGATATTATATACTCTACACAAGTACCCCACATAATTATATACTCCACACAATTACATGTGTAATAGAATTGTTTAGTCAGAAGAATTTCACGGTTTTGATTTAATCTTTGTCATAATTTCTGCATTCGTAATAGTGCCAGTGTTCACCGCCACATAGCTAGACCATATGTCCACCCCACCCACCACCACATATGTGGGGGGGGGGCAAAACCCCCAATTTCTATCTACTTATATCCTTTTCAAAAACAGGGAGGAGGCTTGGTTCGTGAGACAACCCGGACTAATTTTTACTGATGCCCGAGGACCATAAGTCCAACAAGGACGGCCACCTAGGAGAATTAGAGTACATATAATATTTCTTGACTTTCTCATGTCTTCTGGATACTGCCGGATTCGTTCAGTGCAAGGTCTGATGTCCACAGCCCCCAGCCCCCCGCCTGAAAAGGGTAAACTTTTAGAATTTAGGACAAACCCGTACAATCCATATTTATGAAAATCAGCACTTTGTGAAGCGGTCTTAAGTATAATTCCTCATAATAACAAATGGTGTTTTAAACCAAAAATAGCAAGTGTGAACGGTATCTGGCGGAGCCCGTTGAAGCAGCACCCACCGAGGAGCGCTTTCTCGTGCGTCGACATCGATTATTCATAGGCGGTAATTGACGAGACAGAACTAATATTAGTCCGTGCTCGAACGGTAATGACAAAAGCCCTGATAAACTCTGACGGGGATGGGCCACAAGGCAGCGTGGATTCGGTAGAGCTGTATCTGACTAAGACTCCGTCAAAATATTTGAAACATCTAACCCGTTTTAAACCACGGCAGACTGCAACCGAAAATGTCCTACAAGAACAGCCTGGTCCAACCCGTAAGGTGCAACCAGCTGAGCAATAGCCAACGACGGCGATCGATCACTGATTACTGTCCGTAATTGCAGAGTACTTATGCTTTCCACCCAAGCATTAAGACATCATTTAATAAACGGATTAAATTACACAGAAACAAGGCAAATCCTCTTATTTTATGAATTAAATTTTCTATCAAATGAGCATTGATAAATGTACATTACAGGCGCGGTCTTCGTAAAGGCAGCAAGCACGACCAAGAGCGGCATAGAGCAAAAAATTAACCTCAATATTGACAGTATATACATGAAAACTTACAAAATACTACTGTACGGAACTTGTTGACATTTTGTATGGAGCTGCAATGAATGGCATTACTCGCCGTTACAGCCGCCGAGTGAACACTGTCATCTTGTCATTTTAGACATCGAAATTCTCTGACATTTTCAGTTATGCTTTTCGAAGGAGCTGAGTCAAAATTAAAGACCACCAATGGAAAATCTTTACACCAAATAAAAGTTAAATTTTGCTATAAACACTTTGTCAGAGTAACCATTTCCGAAATCCAATATATAGAAGTAATTTTAAAACTGGAAGTTTCACAATTTACACTATTATATAACTAGTTGGGAGCGATAGAATGGTAGTGGATACACAGTCCAAACACTTTTCGAATCTGTTTTCCGCTAATGTATGTATGTATCAGGAAGACCTGCCAGGTACAATTCCAATTGATAAATGTGCCCAAAATCCTAAATTAGATTATTTGAAGACGAAAATGAGAGATGTAGCAGCTTCTCAATCGAGTTACTTGCATTGATGATAAAGGCAACAATAAGTAATCTATTACGAACTGCAATAGAAGTAAATCGTTCCCGAAAATTCGGAATTATCCACAGAACACTGAATTTTGGCGAAGCGAATTACCCGCGATTAGTTTGCGAGAAATCTAGTTTTATTTCGGTCAATAACTGTATAACATTGTATGGAGAAAGTAGTTAAAATTGCATCGAAATACGCGTATCGCAATATTTCTTTATCCCAGGCAACTCGTGCACACGCCGACAATGTCGTTCTATTTTCGGATACCCGTCCAGAACATCTTTATCAAAACAACTTTCCAGTCGATCCATTAACTCCGCTATTACTAGATCGGCCCACGTAATCTGAAACCCAGAAATTAACCGTACATACGCATTTTCGAAGAATATCCTAAAGACAATGATAGTTAAATTAAGCAACAAGCATGAGCGCCTGTGCACCACGAGATAGTATGACCCTGTATCGTTTAATTGAGGTTACATAGCTATTGCAAATGCTTTACGATGTAGCTTTTAATTGCCATAAATCAGGAACGGATCGTCGGATCGCTTTCACCAATGGCTCACAATGTTATAACAAGCGACAAAGCGTCAGGAAACACCAATTACCGTCGCACGAGTAAAATCCACCGCACAATGCGTATTATAACAATGACATTATGCGGTTAAAGCCGTAAAATACCCGGTATTCCGATAAACACAACTGGGTATATTTAGCCAATATTTCTATATATCCGAGTCTCTTTAAGTATATATATTCATATAAAAACACTTCAATCTAGTCCTTTTCCGAGTTTTGGAGCATTACGCACACTTGCACTGGGGTTACTTTTTGATTGAAGGCTACATTCAGCAGCCACAAAGATTATTTCCATGGTAATTATTTTACAAGTATCGCGCGAGCGAGGCTGAAATGGTAGTCTCCATTTTCGATGCGAGGCCTATGTGTCGCGAGATATGGGCAGCGAAATACTGGTACCCCTATGGCAAGATTTGGCCAAGAACCCTTAAATGACATGTTTTTGCCATTATAACTGGAAAGATAGGGTCAGAACTGTTCGCGTAACTAATGGGCACATCGTCATCACTTTTGCTATTGAACAAAAAATAAAATTGTTGAAACCGGTCTATCTGAAAACGAGTTATGAATGACAACGACAGACAAAAAGCAATGTTCACGATTTTTCCCTAGCGCCCTCAGTGGAAACTCCGCTCGCCTCGTTTCAACTACTTCTAAATAGCGCACATATTTCCCAACATACCGTCTAATGAAAGTGATAATTATTTTTATAAAGCAACTTTTTAGTTTGCTGGGGATGGACTATAAGATTATTTAGTCAATTTTAACAAGTTGATTTCATTTTAATTTTAACGCCATATTAGGTGTGTTATTAAGCCTGCGGGACAATGCCGAAAAAAATTTGGTGAATTTTGGAGCCAAAAATAGTCATACACTCTTGGCCTACACAGAAATTTTTGAATTTTCAAAATAGCATTCACCACACACTGTTTACTATCTAAAAGAGTAGGGAGATTGATTCAAAACAAAGTTTATTCATTACCGTGCAGCGACGCGTTTAGCTTCTTGAACACTTCCTATCAAAATATTATTGCATTTATACCGCATAAAGTTAGCTTTATGTCAAACATCACACGTAACCGTAGATTTTGTAGCTATTTTTTGAAAGCTACGGCGAAAGTAATTACTAGCAGCTTGTGTTATCGTCAAGGCGGTGAATTCTGAGTGTTGAATAAGTAATTTACAGAGATATGCCCAGCTACATAGTGAACATTCAATTACAAAATGAGTAAAACGAATATCAGCCACGTTGCTTGAATAGTTGAGAAGATATACCGATTACTGTGCTGGCAATATGCAAGACATAGGGGTGAAATTGCTCTACAAAATGAGACCAAAACACATATTGCCCGAGTGGTTGCGGAGATATTATTTTCGCGTATTATGGGTCCCATCGCGCCCATGGAAAAACGAATTTTGACCAAACCATGCAGCGTAAATAAAGACTATAGCAGAACACAATTTGCAACTACATAGAGGATGAATTGCTCTACAAAAAAGCTCGAGTCATCGCGGAGATATTACCATTTTTGTTTATTTTGGGTCTCATGGACCCATTGAAAAAACCGTTTTTAAATCACACCTCCAGCATAAATGACAATATTATGACACTAAACTCACATAGAGATGAATTACTGCTCTACAGAATGAAAACACAACCACTTATATTCGTGTATTTTGGGTCTGACGGGCCTATTTTAGAATCTGTTTCAACTCAAATCCTGCGTTCTAAGAGAACTGCTTAGCGAAGTATTATATACAGAAATATAGAGGCCTATTTTGCTTTGAAAAATGAACCAATTTTTCTCATGTCTCTACATAGAGCTGTCGAGTTACAATAAGTAACGTGATTTTTGGGCCCATTCTGGGCCCGGCCCGAGCCCTGTTGGCCTGTGTTTCATGGCGGTGTTGGAATCGGGCTTCGTGCCAAACCAAAGAGTACAACAAAAGATATAAAGCTTTCAAATGAGAGCGAGTCAAACCACCCAGCCGAAAAAAGCTGCTTGTTACGCTCAAAAACCAGAAACGGACACCTTCAAAATTTACCAGTCTAGCCAGTAAGAATTCTTCGGTACGGTCGTCACAGTCAATACACTCCAAATTCAGTTATTTTCTATGTGGCTATAGCGCCATTATTTATTGTAGCTCAGGTCCACAGCCGTTTTTGGCATACATGAAGTAAGCATATCAACTCAAACAATATTTTGCAGCAGACGCGATGATGCTAGACTGCGAAAACACTATTTTAATCAAACTAAAATCGTAATAAGCCTAAGAAGCAGCTCACAACAAGTAGCAGATTAAAGCTTATAGCTATCAATTACTGTAAAGAAAAATGTTATCTTTACTTGGTCACCGACCAGCCACCCTGATTCGTTATCGGAAAGAAATTTCTCGTAACGCTGCATGAAAGCTGGCAGATTCTCTTTTTTGAATTTGGCATAGTTTTCGGCCTAAAATATATATTATATAAATTTTGATGCAATCGCTACATGGCTTGTATCAGGCATCCTTGAATGGCTGTACCACATCGCTGTCCAAGCGAAACAAGAATCAGACAAAGTGTGTACTTTTGCCCCTGAAATTCTGAAATCCAAAATATTTTAACATATTTTATGTTACAATTTAACATGTTTACATAATTTAACATATATAATACAATAATGCAACCAACTTATGTGCGCAATGACGATTATGCAAATTTAAGTCAAAAATAATACATTTTTTAGTTATGAATAAAAAAAGTTTGCCGTGCTCAGTGCCTTTGAAGTAGTGAGCCACGTTAGCAACGATTAATTTTAAATCTAGCTCAAGCCTCTACATGCATATTTGGTCACAACAAAACCAGAATGACTTATCGCAAGAGACCCAAAATTATTGTTGTACAAGTCCTTGATAAACATTAATCAATATTTAACAACCCGAATTTTATAAGCACCACACCAACTGTTCATCCCGTTACAACACCAAAAATATTATTTCTGAGCATAGTTGGCAAATTTACAATTTAAGACAAATAAAAAAGAAAAAACACAACAAAAAGGATAAAGCAGCACGACTAAGCTCTTCCGATCTCTGCTGAATTACAAATTTAATAATTATTCTGTAGAACTACCTGCTTTTCAGCATCTTTTGCGAATAACGCTAAGAGCACGGGACGGAATGATGTATAAAGATCCATGGCGCCATCTACGTACATGTCGCACAATGCGTTTTCCCACGTTGTCTTCCCGCTAAGTTCTGTAAATTATAATAGAAATTAAGGAAATTAAAGCGGCGCCGCTATTTCGTTTTCTTAACGGTAAAGAGATACAAAACAAACAGTTAAATTTTGCGCTTACATTACGGAACGTATAAGCACAATCTAAAAACAACTACATAGCATATTACTTGAAATTTCTTAAAAAAATGAATATTAATAAAAAGTTCGTGCTCCAGAAACGGCATACCAGAGTATGATACGCGACAGCATGATAAGTGAATGACAACAAAACGTAGCCCATTAGTACAATTGGCTAAATACCGCTTTTGCCAGAAATTACTTTCATTAACATGCAGCAAACAAAAATAGAAAGAACACTTCAAAGACTAAAACCTACGACATTATAAGTTTCGGCCGTTCTAGCCGACTTCAAACACAGCATCAAAAACCCTTTAAAAATTAAAACCATCCATAAAATGGTACATTAGGCGAAACGTTTTAAGCTGTTATCGGTAAGCTTGTACAAAATTACTGGCCTTTCTATTATGTGGTGGCGTATCCATTCCTCCACCCCATTCGTAAAATCCCCCATGTTCGCACCACCACGCTCCAGAAAATATCCGTTTTTAATGTTTATTCAGGTAATAAAAATAAGGTGTGTTAAAGAAATTGTTAGTAGCCGCGGAGTGATTTAATAAGGCAGTTAAGATTCCTTATAATGCAATCAAAGCACAAAGGCAAGAATGGCAGTCCTGACATGCCCATTTCAAATATGTTTTAAGCAAATGAGCTGTAAAAGCAGTACATAGGTATATTAATCCGCTCCTTTGTTTGCATATAACTGCACAAGACCACGTCAATAATAAAGTTTTCGCAATTTTCCAAGCTCGTAGCCAAGAACAATAAAGTCTTGACATACTCATTTCAATTTTCCTTCGGCGAAAATGCAATCGTCACAAAAAATTGTGCTTTGCCACTTTTGGGGGGGGGGGCCAGGTTGCTCACAAATGTATATAGAGTTCATACATACAGTATATATGCCAGACGACAAATTTCCATAGTATATTGCCTTATTTTGTATAATAAATATTTCCGGACAAAAACCTGTTATCTAAAAGTGAGTTTCCAAGAGTTATTAGCGATAACGTTAGGATAGCTGATCAACTGAATTCCACAAGGGCTGCGAACCATTCAAAGACGTAACGCTAAAACCCAGAAATTGACGCGTAAACCCGCTCACCAAACTGTTTCGCCAGGTATCGAGCAATGCTAATTGATTGACACAACTTTTTTCCATCAACTTCTAGCACCGGCAGTTGACCCATTGGTGTTGCTGAAAATTCAAACACAATAATTATTATATAATTATTCATCCTACAACACTAAAACGAGAATATAAAATTGTTGAGACGCTAATATTCAACAATCCAACAATAACTGTACTGGTGACAAGCATAAATGCGATAAAACTAAGCACAAATAATAATGATGATACAGTATGAGGTGCATTTCGAGCGTTTGGCTCACTCGAGATTTCGACACTATTTTAGCACAAATATCGCATCGCGAGCGAGCTACAGTCATTTATGGCGAGTACTGTACGACTTCGCTGCACGGCATTAGCTCAACCAAAGCCAGTCAATTATTGAGAAAAGTAGAACGATCATCTAAAGGTTCATACAGGAGTGACTGCGGCTGGTCTGCGCTCAATTATTACAGGGGCGTAGACAAGGGGTATGCCCCTTCAACCCGTGACTCCGAGTAGTAGAAACACTTAAGCTACAGACAACGGTCATTCGTATCAGGTCCCTCACAATCACCAGGTGCCCCCAAACGTTGTTGCTGGTTACGCTACAGTCACGGCCAAAAATAAGTGCAAAATAATCGATCGAAATTTCGATCAATTTCGATTAAAAGAAATTTCTATCGATTTCGATGATTTTCGATTGCACTTATTTCTGGCCGCGACTGTATAAAGGACCATTATTGCGATTTTCCAAAATGAGAGGTCTTGCGCCCACTTTAAAGCGACGTGATAACAATATTATTCCAGCAATGTATAAGTGGAAACTCTACAACCATTTCTATCACATACAGGCAGAACGATGAACCTATATTTTTAATCCTCGAATAACCAAAAAGAAAAATATATTTAAGATTAAGTGAATCCCAACAAGCAAAAGGGTTAATGAGATATATATTATGAAAAAGGATAGAGAGGAGGAAAAAGTGCGTTTTGGGTGATTTGGGGATATTTAATTTAGCCTGGGGAAGAGTAGGGTTACTTAAAAGTATTTTACAAATAGTAATAACAAGTAATATAATTAATTTATTTAAGTTAGGAAATTACATAGCTAGTTTTATAATTATATATCTACTATACGCATATATATGTTATATCACGCAATATATATACCACACCAGGACGACAGGGTATACTAGGGCGGTGTGGGGGCGGCCGTTATTGAAAAGAAAAAGAAAAATTGTGGTGAAAAAGGCATCAGCCCCAACAAGGCGATTTCAATCATGCTATCGTTGCATTTTGAAGCTTTATGGATTGTGTTTCGGCTGCGGGTCTTCATCCTGACTAGCCATTTACTGTTGGTAATAGCAGTTTCAGCTCGTGATGTCGGCAGGGAGCTCAGTCGGTAGAGCGCGTGCTTGCGGATCCAAAAAGCGGGACGTCGTTTCTTAGAATCTAACCCCTAGCAACTTTCCAGTTGGTTGCTTTTCACACCCCTTCGTCTTCAAGCTTCTATCGTTAGGCCCAAATGAAAAATATTGTTAGAGGTATATCAGCCTGCCAGGGGGTTCCTGGTCCAAACCCGCCCCAAAACCATAAAAATTATTAAAATCTCCGGGTTGGTCCCCAATTCACTTATTATAGCCCTCCCACCCGTGGGTTCAGGTTTTTGTTCGTTTTCGCGTTTTGTTTTGTTTTAATGCTAATTTGCATAATTAGCATTATTTTGGTTTAATAACTAACATGTGTTAGCTGTTCTTGTGCTCTTTTAGTTTAGTCTGGACGCCGACTGCCTACGTTTTGGTGGCTCTTTTGGAAGTTAATTAGCTTTCGCAATATTGAATCAATGTTATTTTTGTTGATATGCTTGATACTGGTTCACTTTTGGCTTTCAATGCTCGTACGAAAAGACGTCCAGCTTTGATTTTTCGGCCCTCCTTGGGTTGGGGGGGCTTCAGGGAAGGGGCCCACCATCTTTTCAGGCAGAGAGGGGTAGAGAATATTGGTTAGGTATTGGGAAGGAGAAGGTAGTTTGAAGTTTAGTTAAGAAATGGGAAATTGGAGAAAAATCGATTTTGGGTAGGATATTGGTTTTGGGTAAAACAAAAGGGTGGATGAGATATATATTATGAAAAAGGATAGAGAGGAGGAAAAAGTGCGTTTTGGGTGATTTGGGGATATTTAATTTAGGCTGGGGAAGAGTAGGGTTATTTAAAAGTATATATTTTATAAATAGTAATAACAAGTAATATAATTAATTTATTTAAGTTAGGAAATTACATAGCTAGTTTTATAATTATATATCTACTATACGCATATATATATACGTTATATCACGCAATATATATATACCACGACCAGTACGACAGGGTATACTAAGGCGGTGTGGGGGCGGCCTTTATTGAAAAGAAAAAGAAAAATTGTGGTGAAAAAGGCATCAGCCCCAACAAGGCGATTTCAATCATGCTATCGTTGCATTTTGAAGCTTTATGGATTGTGTTTCGGCTGCGGGTCTTCATCCTGACTAGTCATTTACTGTTGGTAATAGCAGTTTCAGCTTGTGATGTCGGCAGGGAGCTCAGTCGGTAGAGCGCGTGCTTGCGGATCCAAAAAGCGGGACGTCGTTTCCTAGAATCTAACCCCTAGCAACTTTCCAGTTGGTTGCTTTTCACACCCCTTCGTCTTCAAGCTTCTATCGTTAGGCCCAAATGAAAAATATTGTTAGAGGTATATCAGCCTGCCAGGGGGTTCCTGGTCCAAACCCGCCCCAAAACCCTAAAAATTATTAAAATCTCCGGGTTGGTCCCCAATTCACTTATTATAGCCCTCCCACCCGTAGGTTCAGGTTTTTGTTCGTTTTCACGTTTTGTTTTGTTTTAATGCAAATTTGCATAATTAGCATTATTTTGGTTTAATAACTAACATGTGTTAGCTGTTCTTGTGCTCTTTTAGTTTAGTCTGGACGCCGACTGCCTACGTTTTGGTGGCTCTTTTGGAAGTTAATTAGCTTTCGCAATATTTAATCAATGTTATTTTTGTTGATATGCTTGATACTGGTTCACTTTTGGCTTTCAATGCTCGTACGAAAAGACGTCCAACTTTTCGGCCCTCCTTGGGTTGGGGGGGAATCAGGGAAGGGGCCCACCATCCTTTCAGGTATAGCCCCCATAGTCTCTGGACCCCCAATCATCTCTCACCCCAAAACCGATCTCTTCGAGATCAGGGTCACCCCTTTTCAGGTATAACCTCCGATATGCTGATTCAACATTCTTTTATTTTCGGATTTTTGGAGGATATGGAGGCTTTTCTGGCAATTTTTTCCTAAAGCTTAACCCCCGGGGGTAATTTTTCCCGCTCTGTTCAATGGAGAAGGTTTCAGGGCTCTATCTCTTAAGAGCTTCAGCAAGGGGCCCTAATTTCAGGGGTCGGAATTTTTTTAAAAATGTGATTTAGGGTTTTTGTTACATTTTTTACCATAACTTTTTATTGGATGGACCGATTTGGCTCAAGTTTGGACATGATATAGAAGATCCCATGCGTTATCGAACGGTGTATGCTACGAATCCGTAGGTAGTCAGGGTAACGACATATGGAGCCCGATACTGGCAATGCAAGCGAAAACTGATATTTTTAAATGAAATTCTTATGAGTTTAAATGGATGGATTTTTGGCATTGGTCATATCGTGATTAGGTTTAGTGGGAGAACAGCTTAGTACGGGGGTCCGGGGGGCGGAGCCCCCAGCTTAGGCTTAGTCTAACGCTCAGGCTTAGTCTAAGGCTCAGGCTTAGTCTAAGACTTAGGCTTAGTCTAAGGCTTAGGCTTAGTCTAAGGCTTAGGCTTAGTCTAAGGCTCAGGCTTAGTCTAAGGCTTGGGCTTAGTCTTAACATTTATATTGCAACGTAAATTATATATAACAACTTACAGTTAAAAAGGATGTTGATCGCGAATTTGACCCACTACAGCTCCGAGGATGTTGTGGGAGAAACGGCGGCGCCACTAAAACTCGATCAAAGTACGGTGGAACAATGTGTCGGGTATGCCTTGTCGACGCCTCATGAAGTTCTTAAGGGTTCCCCAGAGGCCATCGATGTTCTGGGTGTGGGCATGGACGTTGTCTGGGTTAACGAACTGGCGGTTGTGATGATTGACCGTTGCATGAAGATATGGCTGCGGATGGAGTAAGCGGCGGAGACCTTGGATATAAGTTTGGTAACTGTCCGTGATAACGCATGTGCCGGGCCGTATATGTTGCTGGATAAGAGGTATGATGGTCGCAGCGGTACGATTAGCAACCGAAAACAAAAGGCAGTTGCCGGTTTTACGCTCGATCATGCCGACGACCCATCCATGTTTCCTTCTGGGCATGGCGCGGTTATATTTTTGCCGAAAGAACATGGATTCGTCCACCTCAACATCAAAGCCTGGCCCTCCGAGTACAGTATTTTGGCAGTGTTGATTATCGTAGGCCGCAGCAATGTCACGATAGTAGTTATACCAATTCGTTGCTGTGTCTGATGCAATGTTAGCCTGCTGCATAATCCATTCAGTGGGCAAATTGTCGATGTAGGCAAACATTACCAAAAGTGCAGTGAACAAGGAGATGTGTTGGCCGGCAAAGAATGAGTTATGGCGTATAGAGGACTTGTGGCGACATGCTTTGCATCGCCATTCATAATTGTCACCTCGGCCTAAGTCGCCTCGAGCCGCTAGATACATGGCCTCGCCGCACTCACAGTTCCAGGAATTTGCAATTAAACCCCATTCAGCCGCTAGTTCTATTATGTCGTCATATGTCCGACATTGCTGTACAAATTGGGTGTAGGTCATACGAATGTTATCAACATTGTTCCGTTGAAAAATTAATAATGTTAAATCTGTTATTTGTTGGGCGTCCGCGGGCAGCCATTACTATATTTAATGTGATTAGTTAATATATTATTGAAATTAGCCTGAAAGTTAAGAAATATATTTTGAATATGGTAACATTTTATATCGTTGAAGTCGTCTCGTGGAGCTCAGTAGTTCGAAAATGGTATTTCAGCCATAACTAGCTAAAGAGTGAAAATATCATGATAAATAAGGCACGGTTGAATTTGTCTCGTCATTCTGCGTGTATCTATGCTACTTATGTCTATTTTGCTCATAAAAATTTTTTCTCGATTTTTCAACGTACCGGGTCCCCCTTAGTACTGAGGTCAAAATTTGAAAAATTTCAAAGTTGTTGGAATATGGTCAAGTTAGGTACCGTTGAACTCGCCTCGTCGAGCTGAGTCGAATGATACCAAAATCATCGCTGTACGACGATTCCCTGATTCCCCCCCCCAACCCAAGGAGTGCCGACTTTTCTATATCAAGTTGTGTTGGTTTTTAATTATCGAAAAGGATTATCTAGCTAATATTCGACGTTGTATTTGAATTTTATGCTGGTGTTTATGCAATCTATATGCTTTATTGATTTAGATTATGAGTTTTCTGGTGTTATCGAGTGAACAGCAATGTGAATTCCGTATGTGAATATCTGGAAGGAACCTATGGTGGAGTGCAATAACAACCGAAATTCAAGAGGCCTGAAAACTAAAATCTGGCCGTGAAAGACATTGAGTTGAATGTATGCTATACACCTAGGTGCTTACTGTGCTATTAATTTACCTTATTTGTATTAAATTCACGAGTAAAACACTGAGCTAGGACGAGCGTAAACTAATCATAAACGTATTGGAAATAACACGCGCCTAGCTGAACCGTCCGGCAGCGGGAACGTTTACATAAGGAACCTAACTAGTCTAATTCTAAGGAACAGGATAGGGTAATTAAATAAACGTACGAGTCGAACCGTCCGGCGGCTACATACCAACCCAAAAGATATCAATTACGCAGGATCTATCAGTGAAGTGTCCTGCACTGGTAGCTCTAAAGAAACTAGATAGTGTAATTCTAAGGCAGAGGTTAAGGTCCTCAGATAAACGTACGGATCGAACCGTCCGGCGATCTCGTGCCAACCTCAAAAGAGGAAATCATAAGGAAGTACTAGCGTAAATATAAGGCAAAGGTTGAGGTATCCAAATAAACGTACGGATCGAACCGTCCGGCTGTCTCGTACAAACCTCACAAGAGGGTTTACTCAATACATACCCTAATAGCAAGTATTAAATAATCTACTTAGAGTAATAATGCGGCCTAAAGTGAGTTTGAGAGAAAATAATTGGTACAAGGATCAATCATAGAAATCGAGTGCTGTCAAGTTGCCACAAGTTTTTAATCACGGAGCGTTGAGAATAACTGGAGTCCGAAAATTAGAGTGGCGAAATTACGTATACTGGAAGTGGTCAAGGACTCGGATGTCATAAGACGAAGTGCTTAAATAGTGGCGTTACGCGGAACCGAACTCTAATACTAATTGTTGCGCGATTTACTAACTTCGGGTAAAACTTCTAATTTCGCCTGGCTTGGCTCTATATCGGAACCAAGTACAGACCAATGCGAAGTCACGCAGTCGCGCCATAGGAAATAACAATACGCTGACCTAATAACGCGCGCCGAGGAACAATCACTAATCCCCACTGGTCAGCACACTACTGGCCACCCGTACGGACCAGACAACTTCGAGTGACGAATCCCGTCCCAATTTAATAATCCGATAGCCGCCATAATGAACATCATATGCCACCAGTACCCTCCACAAAAAGTAAACAAAATAACAAATATATTACATATGGAGGTCGTTCTGGAAGGTTGGATACTACTGCCACATTGCCGAACCCAGAATCAAAAAAACCTGCTCTAACCACTAGCTCCTTTCTAACTATCGCAGGTGCTTGTATATATGGATTATCAGTATCGGAGCGGGATTCTTTTTCTGTGGCAATGTGGTATCGTGCTCACGCGGCGCTCCGATCCCCAGCTACTACTATAACACGAAGGACACAATCCGATTACAACCCTGACCACCAAACAATCCTATATGCTTTCAGTGGGGTGCGTGTGTTCGTAGTCTAGCGCGCTAGCAAAGTGGTGGTAAAGTTGAATTCATAGCTTTTCTAATTCCGGTGTTGACCTTACAGAGAGATCAGTTCTTTGAATTGCCAATTCAGTCTTATTACTCGCTCTTTAGTTGAAGCCAACAACAGCCGGAGAGTTACAAATGTTTATTTATTAATATGACGAGGTGTCCATCTTCTGCGGTGCAGTTATACTGCTAAATCAGCATGGTTGACTCGCCAAAGCGTCGCAGTACACTCGATTAGTAGGTGATGCTTAGAGAATGTTAGTTTAGCTTTAAGAGTTGCGGCACTTCGCTTTGTTTATATTTTTTGCGCCACTTGATGCGACCCACAATTAATATATATACATTCAAAAGACAATCGAATACGTAATAACGATACGAATCTGCTGTGATCCACTTGAAAATTACGCACCAGCTACCACAGTTTTTCCGGTGTGAGTTCGTATTATAAAAGGCATTTAGCACCCGTTCTAAAGGGTTTTTGTACTAAAATCCCGAATAGTAATAAATCTACGTTTATTATTTGTTAACTACACTTAGGACATCATGAAAATACACTAACATAAAACGGCACGCTTTCTTTTGACCAGTTTATCAATGTGGACGTAAACTTGCGGTGTAGGACGAGCAAGTCCAAATGAGGTTAGAAGCTCGAGCTAAAAGTTAGCTAACCCAGCATAGACGTTGTCGAGCGGGAACAGTACCGGACAAAAGAAAAGACGAGCAGGAACATAGTCGAGCGTGAGACACGCCGGTGATAATATGGAATAGGCTACACAAGTTAAATATTAATTTGTATTCTTGAAATACTCACAACTCCTCGTGGAAAACAAATCTTAACTTTCAACTACAATGTTGTCTTCTATACTTAATCATAACAACCCAAAACAAAATAATAATACATGTCGACGAATGCCACGAACGACAGAGTACCAAGGTGGGAGTGGAGGCCTGCCCTTGTGCTATTAATAAAATTTCAAATTTCTGAGTGAAAAAAATGTGTAGAAAAGACACAAGTCCCGTTAATCAATGGAGAAATAAAATAAATATATAGAATTATGCACGATTATATATATAATATATAAAAAATATTGGTAGGCCGCGGTGAAAAACTCGGGGATGTTGAATATATTTAGCAGCTTTACAACTGTTGTAATGTCTGGTAGGAATATCTCAGTCGGTAGAGCTCCTGCCTTCGAATATAAAGCGGGTTCGAATTTCACTCCTACCAACTTTCAGTCGGCTGCTTTTCATATCGCTTCGTCATCAAACTTCTATTACTGCGCCGAAATCAAATATATATTATTTATTACCCTAACACCTACACATGGGGAAGCCATATTGGACTTAATATTTTCTAAAGAAAAGTATTTGTATTGAATCAAGAAAGTATAGAAGCGCTAGGTAGCAGTCATCATTCGTGGATTTGGTTTGAAATCTAGACTGATCATTTCACACGTGTTGCTCATCTGTACCGAACTTCACCGTAAAGTATTACATGTTTTTTACCAACACAGCTTTTATTTTTCAATGACTGTTTTGATTCAGTAATAACAGGCCACGTTCGGAAGTTTTCAGATGACTGTAATGTGGGAAATCCGATACGATGTGTACATAGATATGGTAAAACTGAAACAGGTTTCAATTTCGGTTGTCGATATAAAGTGAGTTCGTTTTATATTTAGTTCCTTAAGCACGAAATACAACGCACTCGTTTTACAACGACTATTTCAAATCGATTCTTTTTAAATCTGCTGGTTTTAAATCGACTATCAGCTGGAAGTTTAAAACCTGTTCTATGTTAAACCATACAGTTATTGCTAATATTGTTGGTGTGAACGGTTGGTCATACTGAGTTGATAGTATGATAGTTGTAACTGAATTTACAGCGTAATTTGAAGGAAAGTGTGAACGGCATTTTATTTATCGTGGACACTTGTTAATTTTAACATGGTTAACACGAAGTTATTCAGTGTAAAGTTGACATTGTTGGTATTTTGGGTATTGAGAGGGTACCATATAGCCACCAAAAACCAACTGGAGGCCAATGACGCGCAATGTAAGAAAAATGTAGCCGAAAAGCCGACAACTTGCTAGTTTAGTCCTACAATTTGGGTCTAAATACCTATATATAAATTCGTCAAAAAAGTGATATTTGAAATTGGTTACATATTATATACGTCATTGGTACCATTTTGAAAATATATTTAGTGCTTAAAAGTTTTCAAATTATGCGGTTAACATTTCTTGATCAAGCTACGACATATTCATGAAAAGTTCTCGTGGCAGATTTGGGAATATTTTTTATATCGCAAGATATATATCCACTAAAAGTACGTCAACCGCTAAAAATGTTTTAATATGACTAAAATGGTCAAAAAGCACGATAGTCCTGTTATTATGTTGTGATGTTTGCCCCGTGGGTTATATAACAATGATAGTGTAGGTTTTTACTTAATCCGCTAGTTTATATTATAAGTCGCAACATCGAAAGCCGAGTCAGAAATACAGATAATATAAAAATCTGTTTAAAATGAAAAACAAAAGAAATATCATCAATCCAATGTCCGAAGGTATAATTTGCTGTATTTGTGGTTATAAAAGCTTTCGAAGATATGAAAACGATTGATTTATTTGAGTGTACCTATGATCGATTTGGACTGTTTGGAATGGTACTGCATCCAACGAGTCTCCCCTTTGAGCGATGCATGATTCCATGATTTTCAACCTAATGTAATTTGTTGCATTTTTGATTGAAAACTTTCGAGGATGCTGAAAACGATGAAGTGGCGTATTTGAGTGTATCTATGACCGATGTAAACTTTTTGTAATGGTACTGTATCTCATGAAGCTCCCTCCTTGAGTCATTTATGATTCCATGACATTCAACCGAAAGTTATATTTGGTTGCATTTGTGGTTGAAAAGGTTTTCAGGAATGTTGAAAACGATGAAGTGATATAATTGAGTGTATCTATGACCGATGTGGACTTTTTGGAATGGTACTATATTCCACAAGACCACTTTGAGGCATGCATCATTCCTTGATTTTCAATCTAATGTTGTAATTTGTTGCATATGCGAGTGAAAACGTTTTCGCGGTTGCCGAAAACCATGAAGTGGCGTATATATTTGAGTGTATCTATGACCTATGTAAACTTTTTGAGCGGAGCGAAGCGAAGCGTTTTTATTTTCTGTCTGGGAGTAAGAAGGTCGATGTCCGTCCGTTCGTTAGTTCGTTCGTTCAGTCAGACATATCTCAAGAACTACTGAACCGATTTTAAAAAACTTTTTTTTGTTTGAAAGCCTATCATGTCAGAGTGTGCACCTGATATTTGGGATTAAAAAATTTTGAGTGGTTAATTAATAATTAGCTAATTAGTTAGGCTTATGCATCTAAAATAAAGAATTTTGCAATATTTGTGTTACATATTTATTGAAATATAATCGTTTCGATCAAACCATTATAGCGTTTTTGGGTCGAAGAATTCAAATATAATATTTTTACCAATGATAAAGCCCTATGCGCTATGCAATGTAGTTACAAGAACATAAAATTGAGTACATTCGTAATGCCACAGCCCAAGCTCCGCTCACAAATGTAGTTCCACTACCGACTAGTTGTAATGGTACTGTATCTCACGACGCCCCCTCCTTGAGCCATGCATGACTCTATGACATTCAACCTTATGTTATAATTGCTGCTTTTGTTGTTGCAAAGGTTTTGGAAAATATTGAAAATTTGTGTCTGTAGTCATTATACCATTTTTTGCTATGATACTGCATGCCCATTGTGCTATCCATGATTTTGCCGGTTTCAATCTAATGCTGTAATTACTTAAATCTGCGATTCTAAAGGGTTTTGAGGTTAGTAAAAATGATGTTTTCGATGAGTGCAAAACGTACCTGTGACTGTAAACGTCACTTGCTTGTAATTATGATACCCACCTTCTAGTTTTTTCACGAGCAAGTTTGCAAGATAAGAACGAACAAATTTTAGCGAACTGGGTGCCACTGTTCGCTCGTCTTATTCACTGATACATTTCCACTGACAGGTTCATTCATACATTTATATCAACTAGGTTGTATATATATAGTATTTTGTAAAATGTCTCATCAAACTGGAATACGTTGCAACCAGCACCTCGTAGATCATATAGCGACATCATGTCGAAGCGGGAAAGAAAGATATTTACAGATTGTGATAAATGAAGGTATGCGTTCAACTAATATATATTATAATTTTGGCTGAAATAAAATACGATGTGGTTATAAAAAAGTTGATCTTCAGCTTGTGTAAGTGACTTTTACATAAATACCGAAAATGTTCAAAACCAGGCATATATATGTACTGTATTGGAAATGGTTCTGCCTATTGATACCTACTAGGGACTTATCTCATGGCCAAGAAAGTGAATTCTGAGTGTATATAAAAGTGAGGAAAACACGTACATTTCGTTAAAGTCGAAGACCCAAAACAAAACTCAAATAGTAGAGCACCACATATAGCGATATATAGCTTTGTTCTCAGAACGAAATGAGCCCAAGCGCGGTTGGATCGATCTAGTCGTTGAGGAGATATGGCGAATTCAGTGTTTTCGGGGCATAAAGGGCTCATTTACAACCCATCTTAACCCTACCCTGCTCTACAGGCGAGGTCATTAGCATCGCAGCGTATATAGCTATATAGAGCTTTTCTGAACAAAATGAGCCGAATCGCTCCAGTGGTTGAGGAGATATGTCCAATTTTGGCGTTTTGGGGCTCCCAAAGATCGATGTATAAACCGTCTTTACCTAACCCTGCCCGACAGGTGCAGTCAATAGCAAAGCAGCGTATGTAACTATATAGAGCATTGCTTTCTGAACAAAGGGAGCCCAATCTTAGTCAAATCGATCCAGTGGTTGTGGAGATATGGCCAATTTAGTGTTTTCGGGTTCCCAAGAGCCCATTTACAACCCATCTTTACCCACCCCTGCTCGACAGGTGAGGTCAATAGCAACGGAGCGTATATGAATATTTAGGGTTTTGATTTCTGAACAAAATAAGTCCAATTTTAGCCGAATCGCTCCAGCGGCTAAAAAGATATAACCAATTTAGTGTTTCCGGGGGTCCCAAGGGTTCATTATAAAATCCATTTTGACCCAAGCCTAGAGCGTAGGTGACCTCTGTAAGAACAACATCTACATATATAGCTTTATAGAGCTAGACTTTCGGAACAAAATGAGCCTAAATCCGACCAGATCACACCAGTGATTGTCGAGATATGACTCATAACGTATTTTGATGGGATTCCTAGGGACCTTACATGGGTCCTTTCGGACCCTTTTTGAGGAGGAAGGTGTTGGAATCGGTTTTTGCGTCTAACTAAAGGACACAAATGGATATTTCAAGCTTTCGAATGAGGTATCGCACGACCTGATCTGCTTATCATAAGTTGAGTTATGCATGTCACACGAAAAAAACCCCACAAACTGAAGCTGCCAAATTTCACACTTCGCTTCGCTCGTTGCACTCACTCACTCAGAATTCAATAAGTTGTTTGAGTCCTACGGTTTTTGTTCGTTATCCCTGTTTGGACCATTTTTGTGGTGTTGATTGCTATTATATACGTCTGGGGCAGACTTTGGACTATATATTTGTGAAATTAACGCAAGATACATTGAAGCTTATGTGGTAGATATAAAGCATCCCACTCTAGCTCTATGCCAACGCAATGGGTAGCCAAATACTGATTTTGATAGGAAAATACAGTATCCCAACAATATATAATGCCTGAACGATCTAACGAAATGAGAATTACATTTTTATGCATCATTTTTGTTTTTTTTATGATTTCAGTAAATGTCATGTGTATCTATTAATCCTGGTTGAGATTACGGGTTGAGGTGTTAACGATTGTTTTATGGAGGCAAGTCACAAGTCTGCGATAAGTAGTTTTGTGACTGGGCGGAAGGAAACACACATTGACCGTAGTGTTACTTAATAAAGTTAAGAATGTTTTGTTGTTTTCACCAAGTCCTTGCAGTCCGGATATTCCATTGCGGCGAGGATTATTTTTTCTCGCTGTTGTGCAGGACGTTTTGCATTGCGTATCTGTAATGAAGTACCTATGCGTACACTCAAGTTAAAGTGATAAAGCAAGCCACGAGATTTTTCTTGGAATAGTTAAAAATTCGATGATGCACTGTAATAGAAAAATTCGATGTTCCTGTAATAGAAGGGCAGTAATGCAATCATAAAATTTCTGTTTTGTACCTGAATTAGTATAGCTTCATGGCTTCTCCGCGAACTCTCGGTGACCGGGGGTGTCAGTCCGGATCCCCCGAATCACAATTAATGAGGAGATCGAATAGGGTCCGTTCGAGAACGATTGGGGGCGAAAAGTGCCCCCCGCCCACGGTTTGGAGAAGCCAAGCTTCTTAAATTTCACGTCGCGTTGACGCAAAATATATTTTAAACATTTCGTGGTATAAGAATCAAACATTAAAAAATTTCTGTTTTCATTATTTTGGGACTAGTCATTATTTTGGGTCATGCTGCCAGCAAATTCTAGTTTATCCTAAAAATCCGAAATTTATGTTAGTATGATTTCATACCTAGAATTAATTTTAGGTTTTAAAATTTGTATAGATACCAGGTCTGGTAAGGGCGCTTATCGATGGTCCAATCATATCGCTTTCAGATTGGTACCGGTACCAGATTGTATTTTAGTCCCAAAATGTCAGAATTGTTATGTTAGCAGCAGTATGTCTTGAGTTGATGTTTGGATGACTTATTCCATTTGAGGTAACAATTTGTATCTAGGAACACTGATGTATTTCAATTCTAAAATTAAATGTCGGTTTTTTCGAACATGAGGGCACAGTCGATTAATGCGATGATCACTTTAATGCTCGTCTAAGTTCTGTGTTTAGCGCTTTGCAATGGTTGCTCAGGAAGCGAAATGAGCAGGCGTTCACTTGTATGTGTGCTAGTAAATTTTGTGTTCATTCGTCTGTTTGACCAGTTTTATCAATATATATATATATATATATATATACATAAATATATATATAAATATATATATATTTATTTATATATATATATATAGATAAAAAAGAAACGAATGAAGATAATCCTGTGGGTTATATTTCATATAATGGTTTTACGGAGAGAAACCACAAACCCCGACAAGGGAGTTTGAGTAAAACGAAGAGAAACCACATTTTCCCGTCACATTTCTGCCATAAATTAACGGGCTTTCGTCTTTTTCATATTTTTTCCAGTCTGACAAGCGGTCTGCTGATATTTTTCAGGTGGGTGTTTTTGGTGTCTATTGATTCTTTGGATCGCCCGTTCGGGGTTTTTTTGATATATTTACAGGTGCCCGTGTTCAAACCATGTGAAGATTTATTGATTCTTTGGATCGCCCGTTCGGGATTTTTTGGATATATTTACAGGTGCCCGTGTTCAAACCATGTGAAGATTTTACTATTTTGGTTTTTTATTTCTCTAACATTTATGCAATAAATTAAGGAACTTCCGTCTTTTTCATATTTTTTCCAGTCGAACAAGCGGTCTACTGATATTTTTCAGGTGGGTGTTTTTGGTGTCTATTGATTCTTTGGATCGCCCGTTCGTGATTTTTTTTGATATATTTACAGGTGCCCATGTTCAAACCATGTGGAGATTTTACTATTTTGGTTTGTTATTTCCCTAACAACTCTGTGGTCGACACAGGACTGTCACCATGCCTATTAGTTATATGTCTTCATGCCGAACATTAAAATAATGGCTATTTGGAACCTGTGGTTATTTCTGTAGCGCTGACACAAAGCAGGGCTAAAAATCTTTATATTCTTCGCGTTATATATATATATAAAATATGGGTTGTTGATTTCAAATAATCTTTTAACATTTCTTAGCATAACTCCATAACACGGTGAGATATCTAAAAAAGTTTTTACCATTTGACTTGTATACGTGCTGTAGTGATTATATCGACGTTGTTCGGTGGCTCTATTTATAAATCTGGTGCAGTAGTATATAGTGATATAACAAATGTACCCCAGTGTTCTTTGGCCCCAAAAATCTAATTTTGACCGGTTTCAGGACCATGACTCGATTTGGGGGTCAAAATTAAAAAAATTAAACGTTAAGTTGGAGGAACTTCTCGATGTTTTTTGCCTAAATCCATGTCTAGCTTAAAAATTCGTGTTGCCCAACTTTCGCTGTCAGCTCGTGTTTATGTCCTTAAAATAATTTTAGCTCTGCAAATTGTTGTTTAAGTGGCAGATACTAGAATGTCAAGTATATTTTTGGTAAATCTAATTATGATTTTGGCTGTTCTAACACTCTAAAATCCGAAATTTACCCCCAAAATGGTGAAATTTCGCTGTCTGATCGTGTTTGAAGCTTTTAAATTAATTTGGCTGAATAAACGGATTTTAGATGGCAGCTACTAAGTCGGAGAAGGTATGGTATATTTTTGGATAGCCTAACAATGATTTTGGTTCTTGTAGCACCCCATAATTGCAAAATTTACAGGTGCCCGTGTTCAAACCATGTGAAGATTTTACTATTTTGGTTTTTTATTTCTCTAACATTTATGCAATAAATTAAGGAACTTCCGTCTTTTTCATATTTTTTCCAGTCGAACAAGCGGTCTACTGATATTTTTCAGGTGGGTGTTTTTGGTGTCTATTGATTCTTTGGATCGCCCGTTCGTGATTTTTTTGATATATTTACAGGTGCCCATGTTCAAACCATGTGGAGATTTTACTATTTTGGTTTTTTATTTCCCTAACAACTCTGTGGTCGACACAGGACTGTCACCATGCCTATTAGTTATATGTCTTCATGCCGAACATTAAAATAATGGCTATTTGGAACCTGTGGTTATTTCTGTAGCGCTGACACAAAGCAGGGCTAAAAATCTTTATATTCTTCGCGTTATATATATATATAAAATATGGGTTGTTGATTTCAAATAATCTTTTAACATTTCTTAGCATAACTCCATAACACGGTGAGATATCTAAAAAAGTTTTTACCATTTGACTTGTATACGTGCTGTAGTGATTATATCGACGTTGTTCGGTGGCTCTATTTATAAATCTGGTGCAGTAGTATATAGTGATATAACAAATGTACCCCAGTGTTCTTTGGCCCCAAAAATCTAATTTTGACCGGTTTCAAGACCATGACTCGATTTGGGGGTCAAAATTAAAAAAATTAAACGTTAAGTTGGAGGAACTTCTCGATGTTTTTTGCCTAAATCCATGTCTAGCTTAAAAATTCGTGTTGCCCAACTTTCGCTGTCAGCTCGTGTTTATGTCCTTAAAATAATTTTAGCTCTGCAAATTGTTGTTTAAGTGGCAGATACTAGAATGTCAAGTATATTTTTGGTAAATCTAATTATGATTTTGGCTGTTCTAACACTCTAAAATCCGAAATTTACCCCCAAAATGGTGAAATTTCGCTGTCTGATCGTGTTTGAAGCTTTTCAATTAATTTGGCTGAATAAACGGATTTTAGATGGCAGCTACTAAGTCGGAGAAGGTATGGTATATTTTTGGATAGCCTAACAATGATTTTGGTTCTTGTAGCACCCCATAATTGCAAAATTTCGCTGTCAACTCGTGTTTGAAGCCCCGAAATTAATTTTTGCGGGGTAAATTATTGTCTAGGTGACAAATTATGCTAGGTCAGGGAATGTAAAATGTATATTTGGATAGCCTAACTCTAATTTTGGCTCTTTTAGTCCCTCCAAAATACCCTAATTTACGCTGAAACGGCCATTCAGTGATAGCATTCGAATTTGAGCGCTCAAATTAATTTTGACTGGTAAATTGATGTTTAGGTGACATCCTACGTCGGATAGGATCAGATATGTAGGATTTTGTATACCTCTTCTAACCCCTAATATTTTAACTAGCTCAAACTAGCCTTTTATGCACATTGACATGGGTGAATATCTCGTCTCATTGTATTTGTCTCAAAAACCTTGATTGTCACAATTATAACAAATTACATTACTTACTATATTGAACACCACGAAATCATGCATATTTCTGTGAGAAAGGGGGTCCTAAAGAGATACAGTACCATCATGAAAAGGTACACAGGTCACCCAAACGCTGCAATAAATCTTGTCATCGTTTTGGCGTCACTCAATAAATTTTATATCAGGTTTAACACATTTTTGGATAAATAAGTTGTAATCATGTATGGTTCAAGGTAAATGGATGTCCTAGGCCATATAATACCACATGCAAACGTTTGCTGCTGACGAATATATACGTTTGAATGTATGACAGCTATCATTTTTATGGACCTGGAAAACTATTATACTGAGATGATTATTAACCATTATATCAAAAACAATCTATAGAAATCCTTAACGTGCATCATTTTGTGCCAATTTCCCAAATTTAAGAGTCTGACCAAAATGTGCTGGTCGTCAAAATTGTAGATATCGCGAACACAGGAGCATTTGTTTGTGAAACCTGGATTTTGCGGTATAACTGACAACATATTACCCCTTGATGTGCAACCATCGATCTGGTTTTGTTTTGTTAGCAAACTCCTGCAGGCTAAGATGATTCCACTGAATTATGTTCCCTACTTACGTTTCACATGGAAAATTGCTGAGTTAATCTTTTCTTTTGCTTGGCTGTATTGGAACTTGGTCATTGTTACATATTACATAATTTTGGATCACATATGAAGCAAAAATATGGAAAATTTCTTACACGGAATTCCGGTTCCGGTATGGTTTTTGCCCTTTGCCGGAACCGGAACACGATTTTCGCCGGAACCGGAATTCCGGTGACTCCCTGGATCATAGGTAAGCTATCCACTATTTTCAAAAATTTCCTGTCTTGAATGCCATTTTTTTTGTGCAAAAAAGTGCATTTCCCCCGCAAAGTTATTATAGTACAGTAAACTAAGCCCAACGAACCATGGAACACTGTGCTAAATTAAAAACAATAGAGCATCTATCTACCGCAACTATCAGTGTCATGTCTCCAGTGCATTAAGCAAATAAATGCATTTTTCGAAACAAAATTATTGCCATAACGCATTTATCTCGGGATTTTATTATTAAAGCATTAGGCTCCGGCAAACCTCTTTCTCACAGCCAACTAAACACACTTTAACTAACGTTATATTCTTTCCTAACAGGTTTTAGAAGTTTCTTTTTCCATGCCCGTAAAGGGAATTTTATTCTTACTATGTGATAATTTATACTCTGACAGATGGTGCAATATTGAGTCTATATGCGTTCCACCCAAGTGATATGGTAGACCCTGATTTAAAATGGTTCCACATCAAGGGGTAATATGTTGTCAGTTATACCGCAAAATCCAGGTTTCACAAACAAATGCTCCTGTGTTCGCGATATCTACAATTTTGACGACCAGCACATTTTGGTCAGACTCTTAAATTTGGGAAATTGGCACAAAATGATGCACGTTAAGGATTTCTATAGATTGTTTTTGATATAATGGTTAATAATCATCTCAGTATAATAGTTTTCCAGGTCCATAAAAATGATAGCTGTCATACATTCAAACGTATATATTCGTCAGCAGCAAACGTTTGCATGTGGTATTATATGGCCTAGGACATCCATTTACCTTGAACCATACATGATTACAACTTATTTATCCAAAAATGTGTTAAACCTGATATAAAATTTATTGAGTGACGCCAAAACGATGACAAGATTTATTGCAGCGTTTGGGTGACCTGTGTACCTTTTCATGATGGTACTGTATCTCTTTAGGACCCCCTTTCTCACAGAAATATGCATGATTTCGTGGTGTTCAATATAGTAAGTAATGTAATTTGTTATAATTGTGACAATCAAGGTTTTTGAGACAAATACAATGAGACGAGATATTCACCCATGTCAATGTGCATAAAAGGCTAGTTTGAGCTAGTTAAAATATTAGGGGTTAGAAGAGGTATACAAAATCCTACATATCTGATCCTATCCGACGTAGGATGTCACCTAAACATCAATTTACCAGTCAAAATTAATTTGAGCGCTCAAATTCGAATGCTATCACTGAATGGCCGTTTCAGCGTAAATTAGGGTATTTTGGAGGGACTAAAAGAGCCAAAATTAGAGTTAGGCTATCCAAATATACATTTTACATTCCCTGACCTAGCATAATTTGTCACCTAGACAATAATTTACCCCGCAAAAATTAATTTCGGGGCTTCAAACACGAGTTGACAGCGAAATTTTGCAATTATGGGGTGCTACAAGAACCAAAATCATTGTTAGGCTATCCAAAAATATACCATACCTTCTCCGACTTAGTAGCTGCCATCTAAAATCCGTTTATTCAGCCAAATTAATTGAAAAGCTTCAAACACGATCAGACAGCGAAATTTCACCATTTTGGGGGTAAATTTCGGATTTTAGAGTGTTAGAACAGCCAAAATCATAATTAGATTTACCAAAAATATACTTGACATTCTAGTATCTGCCACTTAAACAACAATTTGCAGAGCTAAAATTATTTTAAGGACATAAACACGAGCTGACAGCGAAAGTTGGGCAACACGAATTTTTAAGCTAGACATGCGACTTTAGGCCAAAAACATCGAGAAGTTCCTCCAACTTAACGTTTAATTTTTTTAATTTTGACCCCCAAATCGGAGTCATGGTCTTGAAACCGGTCAAAATTAGATTTTTGGGGCCAAAGAACACTGGGGTACATTTGTTATATCACTATATACTACTGCACCAGATTTATAAATAGAGCCACCGAACAACGTCGATATAATCACTACAGCACGTATACAAGTCAAATGGTAAAAACTTTTTTAGATATCTCACCGTGTTATGGAGTTATGCTAAGAAATGTTAAAAGATTATTTGAAATCAACAACCCATATTTTATATATATATATAACGCGAAGAATATAAAGATTTTTAGCCCTGCTTTGTGTCAGCGCTACAGAAATAACCACAGGTTCCAAATAGCCATTATTTTAATGTTCGGCATGAAGACATATAACTAATAGGCATGGTGACAGTCCTGTGTCGACCACAGAGTTGTTAGGGAAATAAAACCAAAATAGTAAAATCTCCATGGTTTGAACCTGAGCCACCTCTAAATATATCAAAAAAATCACGAACGGGCGATCCAAAGAATCAATAGACACCAAAAACACCACCTGAAAAATATCAGTAGACCGCTTGTTCGACTGGAAAAAATATGAAAAAGACGGAAGTTCCTTAATTTATTGCATAAATGTTAGAGAAATAAAAAACCAAAATAGTAAAATCTTCACATGGTTTGAACACGGGCACCTGTGAATTTTTTAATTATGGGGTGCTACAAGAACCAAAATCATTGTTAGGCTATCCAAAAATATACCATACCTTCTCCGACTTAGTAGCTGCCATCTAAAATCCGTTTATTCAGCCAAATTAATTTCAAAAGCTTCAAACACGATCAGACAGCGAAATTTCACCATTTTGGGGGTAAATTTCGGATTTTAGAGTGTTAGAACAGCCAAAATCATAATTAGATTTACCAAAAATATACTTGACATTCTAGTATCTGCCACTTAAACAACAATTTGCAGAGACTAAAATTATTTTAAGGACATAAACACGAGCTGACAGCGAAAGTTGGGCAACACGAATTTTCAAGCTAGACATGGATTTAGGCAAAAAACATAGAGAAGTTCCTCACAACTTAACGTTTAATTTTTTTAATTTTGACCCCAAATCGAGTCATGGTCCTGAAACCGGTCAAAATTAGATTTTTGGGGCCAAAAGAACACTGGGGTACATTTGTTATATCACTATATACTACTGCACCAGATTTATAAATAGAGCCGCCCGAACAACGTCGATATAATCACTACAGCACGTATACAAGTCAAATGGTAAAAACTTTTTCAGATATCTCACCGTGTTATGGAGTTATGCTAAGAAATGTTAAAAGATTATTTGAAATCAACAACCCATATTTTATATATTATTATATAACGCGAAGAATATAAAGATTTTTAGCCCTGCTTTGTGTCAGCGCTACAGAAATAACCACAGGTTCCAAATAGCCATTATTTTAATGTTCGGCATGAAGACATATAACTAATAGGCATGGTGACAGTCCTGTGTCGACCACAGAGTTGTTAGGGAAATAACAAACCAAAATAGTAAAATCTCCACATGGTTTGAACATGGGCACCTGTAAATATATAGCAATACGTATGTTGTTACTCGTTCAGTTACGTATACTATTGCTCACAGAGCTCCAC